>VNJW01012880.1:0-78827 GCA_008042615.1 Drosophila auraria
CTTCGCAAAAACTGGTCATGTGGCTACTGTTCCTCTTGAGCAACGTAGGACGGTCAATTCTGATTGGTACACCACCATTTGTTTGCCTGAAGTCTTCGGTGAAATTCGAAAAACGAACAAGGGAAGACGAATCATTGTGCACCATGACAATGCGAGCTCTCACACATCGGCTCAAACCAGCGCCTTTTTGACTGGCCAAAACGTCGAATTGATCGGTCATCCGCCGTACAGTCCTGACTTGGCACCAAATGACTTCTTTTTATTCCCTCACATCAAGAAGAAAATGCGTGGTCAACGATTTTCGTCGCCAGAAGATGCTGTTGAAGCATTCAAAAACCATGCTTTTGAGGTGTGTCAATCAGAGTGGAAAAAGTGCTTCGAAAATTGGTTTGAGCGCATGCAAAAGTGTGTAAATCTTGATGGAGAATATTTTGAAAAACAATAAAACTATTTTCCTTAATAAATATTCGTATTTTCATTATTAGGCCAGAAATATATGTAGCAGCCCACGTATGCCCTTGCATTTTGAATCCATTTAATTTTAATCTATTCATAGCTCGGCCACCCGTATGTGTGTATTTCAGTCTTTGACGCCGTCCTATGATTTACATGCGTGGTGCAGAGCTTAGAGTGCTCGAGTCTTAATCTGACGATCGCGGGTTCAAGTACCAGTCGCAGCAATTGTGTTTTCGAAATGTATGTTGGCTTTTATAGACTTTATATAATATTTATATCCATTTAACTTAACACATTAACAAACAGCCGGTACTTCCTAATCCTCTCCAGAAACTGGCCATCCTTTGCTCTGCCCTATCCTCTCTAGAAACTGGCCACTTGCAGCCAGCAGTGCCGGATCCTCTACAGAAACTGACCATTTTCAGCCGGCACTGTCTGATCCTCTCCAGAAAATGGCCATTTACAGCCTCCCTCTCTCAATTTTACATAATTTTTTTACCCAGTGTCAAATAATAGAGAATGATTCGTTGTTATACTAAGAACTTTTGTGTAATAAATTAAAAATTATTCGGTCTTAAATGAAGTACATTTCGCACTTTCCTTGAGCATAAAATGTTTTCAAAGACGTAATTAAATACTTAATGTTAGTATTCGCATTCTTAACAAGAAAGAAAGCTAACTTCGGTAAACCGAAGTGTGTATACCCTTGCAGTCTGCAATTGGATCATCGCCGTTGTCTAGCGGCGCTGTGGGAATGTTAACTTCAGATGCTGGTCAGCTGGGCAATAAATGATGATAGTTCTCTGGGCGAAATCCGAGCCACGACTCCCTCGACTGCTGCTGGGAAAACCCCCAGCGGAGAAAACTCCAAGAAACTTATCAAATATTTGTCCCACTTGAGTGATATCTCCCCATGAAGCCGAGTGTGGGCGGCTGGCAAGGCGTTGGAATGTAATCGAGATAGATACGTATTTATCTGGCAGATACATCTCACATTTCGTTGGTATTTGTGGCGCAAAGTCGTTTGCTTACAGTTACGGAAACTTGTCTCCGATGATAAGGTGATTTTCTTGCATTCCGTAAGCGTTTTCTCTGCATTTAATTGAGACATCTTCAAGATTTTAGTTGTATTTCATGGACTTGTGTGGCTGTGTTCCCACCAACTAATTGGCTGGAAAGACCACGAGTCACCAAGACAAACGACTGAAGCAATCATAATCGTGGCAGAACTTATAAACTGTGCCAGCCAAAAAGCAACCCATTCCAAGTATGCCATGGCACATGGCACATGGCACTTGCCCAAAAAGCGAGCCCAAATTGAATGCGAAAATTCCCACACATTGTTCAATCTAATGAGAACTATGTCAATGTCTGCGCTCCATCGTTTATACCCCAATCCCTGATCCCCGTCGAGCCTGAGCCAGAGCCATACTTAAGCTTATGGTTATGTATTCGCCCTTGGGCTGACACTTGAGATAAAAACTCCTGATGGAGAGGGAGGTCTCAGGTCTCAGTTCTCAGTTCTCGTATTTTTGAAAATTCCATAAGGGGATACATTATTAAAAAGGTTCGAAAATTGACCAAAAATTAATTTTTTTATATTTCTTAACGCAGTATGCAGATTTATTTATTTACTAAAAACTAACCTTAAACAGCTTTCCGATTTAAAAATTATGGCTGTTTTGGCCGAGTTATGATTATTTCGCACCTATCGATACTCTCTGCAAAGGATACAATTATCGATAAATATAGATTTTGAAGTCCCTAAAATTCGCATATTTAAGATCTTCTTGAGGGCATATTATAGCCAAAACCGGAATAAAAAATTTAAAAACTGAAAGCCCCTAATTTAAGTTAAACAATCTCTTCTTTATAACACCTTAATGAATATAAATTATAAATTTGGGAAGATCATCTTAGGTCCGCTTTAACTTCAATAGGGGCATTGCTTCTTGCATTTCTTTTTCGGCCATCCATTTCCTTTTTTTCCTTTTGGGCCATCTTGCTTCTTCCCTTAATTGGATTTTCTTCTCTTTTTCAATAGGGGACTTACTTTTTCTTGCCTTTGCCTTTCTTGCTTTTCGCTTTTTTCGCCATCTTTCTACATTTTTCCTTCTGGACCAGCTCCTTGCACTTTTTCATCATTTTCTTCTTTTTAGCCGCTTTGGCCAATTTTCTGCATTTCTCTTTTTGAGCCAACTCCTTGCACTTCTTTGACGCACCCGCCTTCTTCTTCTTCGACTTGGGTTTCTTCTTGCAGGCATCCTTTTTCTTGCAGGGATCCTTCTTAGCCTTCTTTTTCTTGCCTTTGCCGCCCTTCTTGCCGCCCTTCTTTGCGCCTTTCGCAGCCATGCATGTAATCTCCTTGGTTAGACTTCCGAGATCTTCCTGGTTATCCTTCTTTTCCTCCTTTAACACACGATTCTCTTCGATCCTCTGGGCCTGCTGGAACTCCAGATCATGCAGGAATCCGCGTTGCATCGGATTGGCGAGGTTAGCCGATTCGTTCTCCTGGACATGGATTACTCCGACGGAGCCATCCTCCAGCGTCTTGGGCGTGGGTCGTCCATCGTGGTGGGAGCTCTGGTCAAGAAAGATGCCTACACCAGCAATGGAATCAGTATACACGGGATTATGAGCAATACCCACCTTTAGTCTTGAAGTTGGCCAGAGCCTTAAGGTATCCATGGCTGTTCTTGGCATCAGCGGTTAATGGCGCTTTGAGTTTGGCCAAATGGTGCCAACGGATGCAGCCGCTTCGAAGACAGCCATGCGTGCATCTTCCGAGAATTAAAGCAGATTTTCTAAGCATTTTGTCCGGAAAAAAATTTGGTATCCCGAAATTCACAGAAAATTTTGAATAATAATAATTTTCAAATGGAATTTAAACTAAATAATATAAAGATATGCTTACCCCTAAAGGCAGCCGAATACTGAACTCTTACCAAAATCTCTCTGGTAAGACATGGGAAGTTGAGTGACATTAGTATCAAAGCCAACCGTGTTTTGATTTTAAAACAGGACTGGCCTCCTATGATCGAGCTGGAAGCTATGTAGCTGAAAAAAATGAAAAATATTAAAATAAATAAAAACCCATTTAGACAAAATATAAAAATGTTACAAAATGTTAAAAGTAAAATTTGTTAAAAGTATCAATAATACAATAATACATTTAAATATAGATATAAAAAAAAATATTTGTGCGGACTTGCTTTCCATTTAAGTCATCAGATTACTACCAAACTTTGTATTTGGGCGTTGTATCGTCCAAATATATTTTTTCTGGGTGTCTGCTTGGCTACCTAATATTAATAATAATTTCTTAATTGCGCTTTATAATTACACAAAGAGATAGTATTATTATCAGGAGACATATCAATTTGTATCTATCAAACATTATAGGAATTTTCTATGATATTTTTTGTAAAAGAACTAAAAGGTTTTGTCTATTATTTTCTCAAGGTCACGTGCCTTCAGAAATGATTTATTGGAAAATAGTTTCAAGTGAATTGTAATCTATCAGTCGGTGTCCCTAATCCCTGCTCTATCACTGGTCTGAGGGTGCTCCACAGTGCTCCAAGTGGAAGGGTTCAGCAGGTGCCTCTAGCTAAGATAACACTTACTTGCTTCCTCTATAAATACAGCCGACCATCCACATCGCGGGTTCAATCGATTTAAAATGCTGCTCTCAGTAGTGCTTGGTTTCCTGTTAACGACTTTGGGCACAAGTTCGGCTGTGCCGCTCCAGAGCGACCTGGAGCCCTTCATCACAAACGGCGAGCTGGCAGAGGTGGGCCAGTTTCCCTACCAGGCGGGTCTGAACATCTCCTTTGGCGGGAACTTGACCGCCTGGTGCGGTGGCACCCTCATCTCACACTATTGGATAATCACAGCAGCCCATTGCATGGACAAAGCGGAATCTGTTACCGTTTACTTGGGTGCCATTAACATCCTGGACGAGGCTGAGCCAGGCCAGCAAAGGATCACGGTGGACAAGGGGGGCATTATCGTCCATTCCAACTACACGGCCAGCACGGTGGCCAATGACATTTCGCTCATCCGGCTGCCCAGCTTCGTCGTTTTCACGGAACGCATTCGGGCTGCCAGTCTGCCACGTCGCGTCAATGGTTCCTTTTCCACCTACGACTCCGTGCGGGCTTCCGCCTCTGGCTGGGGCAGAGATAGCGACGCCTCCGACACGGTTTCGCCAGTGCTGCGGTACGTTGAGATGCCTGTAATGCCGAATGCCGTGTGCCGGATGTACTGGAGTGGAGCGGTGTCGGAGAAGATGATCTGCATGAGCACTGCCAGCGGAAAGTCCACCTGCCACGGCGACTCCGGCGGTCCGCTGGTCTACAGGGAGGGCAATACCAGCTACCTGATTGGAGCTACCTCTTTTGGTACCACCATGGGCTGCCAGGTGGGTTTTCCGGCTGTCTTTACGCGCATTAGCAGCTACTTGGAGTGGATTCTCAATTATGTTATCGCCTGAGTGGGAACATATCCCTTCGTATCTTTCTATGAAGGGAGATTCGCAAGACTTTAATCTGTAGAATTAGTTTTAACTAAATAAGGAATAAAATAATATATACAGTTAAACTTTATACATTCCTATTTCTTCTTTGTATTTTAGTTTCCATTTTTTACCTAACCTCAAATAACACTGTTTTGTAGCGGTATTTCATGATTTTGAGGTTGGAAAAAACATTATGAAACCCTAACCTTAGAGAGCATTTACGTTTAACGGTATTTAAGTGTGTTAAGGGCAGAAAAAAGCCAACCGATTCCCTAAACCTCAAAAACACGCACATTTTCAACGGTATTTTAATTGTTTGAGGTTAGGAAAAGACCTAACGTTACCCTTACCTCAAACAATAGCGGTACTTACAAGTTTTTGAGGCTGGAAAAAACCTCACGTGATGTTACAAATAAACTTTAAACTATTGACTTTTCTTTAAGTGATTTTAGATTCTTCCCCATTAACCAGCATTGATATTTTATGGTATTTCAAGTTTTTTAGGTTAGGAAAAGATGTTACCCTAACCTTAAAAAAATACCGGTATTTTAAAATTGTTGGTGCAAATAATTGGTGCCAAATAACTTCAGACTATTAACTTTTATTCAAGTGATTTGAATCATTTCCCATTACCCAGAAATAAGAACACACTTTTGTATTTAATTTTTTCCTGATTTTTTTTTGTGATTTATTTTTTCGCATTTTTATTGATTTTTTGTTTAGAATTTTTTGCCTGGTTTTTGAAGATTTTTATTCGTGCCGCTCGTGTGTCCGGCGTGCAAGTGTCGAGTGCGTCCATATTCGAATGCACAACCAAATAATCCCAATGGAACCCGACACTTGCCCGCCGACCAGCCGAGCGGCGGGTTTTCCGTTTGCTTTCTAAGTATGTACAAAAAACTTAAGTTAGGGCGGGGAAAGGGGTTTGGGTTGGGGACTATATGGGGTGGGGGGAGCAAGAATAAGTAAGTAAAAGAAAAATCTAAGTCTTAGATGCAAATTACGCATTCGCTCCAAGAAAAAACGGGTTTTCCTCTTGGGGATTTTTATCAACTTAAAAGTAAATGGTTTTTAAATCGGTGATTTGTATGTGGATAAGGGTGTGTGTATATATGTGTGTTGTGTGTGTGTGTGTGTGTGTAAGTGTGATAGTTTAGAGCTATATATGCTTGCAGCTTAATGCAGTAGTAAGAGAAATCGAATACGAATAGTTTTGAAAAACGCGCAACGTTCGCTTTAACCATTTTTTGCCTTAGCCGAAAATTACATAAAATTTCATTTCATTATCATTTTCCTGCCTCGAATATATAGATAGATATAGTTTTCTATATGCCTAACTTTTGTTTTTATTCTTTTTCCTCATTTTCTAGCAGCATTTTTATTCGTTTTAGCTTAGTTTTCGCTTGCATTTTGTTGATAATCTTTAAACTTCTTATGTTTTCTGTTTGTTTTTCTCTCGGTTTTTGCACAACAATTTTTGTTTTTATTCAAAATTTTTAGTTTTTAAGTGTTTTTTTCTCGTATAATTCGATTTTTATTTTTATTTTGGTTTTTTTGTTTGTTTTGTTTGTTTGTGGTTTTTTTTCTTAAGTCTACAACTAAAAAATAAATTAAAAACAAATGAAAGCTAAACGTCAACTCGTTCCAGGCGATCTTGCAACATAATATCCTCCGCTGAAACAACTCAGATCTCTAGTTTTAGTTATCTTTTTCCATTGACAAAAATACATTACTGTACTGGTTTAATAATAATAATATGATAAATATTGCTAAGTGTTTTGTGAGAAAACTAATTTGGAAATCGGTCGGCCGGTCGGATAGTTGGTTGGTTTGACGGTAAAAAGGGGCAAAAATCGTTTAAAAAACAATATAGAGAGGTAAAGGAAAAACTTTTCTAACTAAAGATACACAACTTCGTCTTCATATCATCCTATCTTCACTTTTCGCTTTAGCAACTAGGTTTTTGTTTAATTTAAATTTAAATAATTTATTATGTAGTGGTTTTTTTATTTTGGCGTCTTCAATTTAAAATCAAAGCGCTGGCTTTCGTTTCTACTTTCTCCTCCTGCGAATTCTCCTCCTTGAATTCTCTCCTGCTTAGTCTGCTGTCGTTCTTGGATATTCTGAAGTTTTCTTACTTTGTCTTCTGGCTTCTACTCTTTCTTCGGGGCCGTATCTGTGGTATATATGTATTTGCTAAGCGGAAGTCGGTCCTATATATCTCTCAGTGTGTGTAGTTTCGTGTGTTTGTGGGCTATGTACAGCATATATAGAGTTTGATTTGCTAACTTAAATGCTAGACGGTTGTTCAGAAGAATGGTTCTGTGTCTCACAAATCCCGGACTCGAACTCGAACTCGAACTCGGTCTCGGTCTCGGCCTCGGCCTCGGTTCTCCTGTCTCCCATCTCCGATTCGGATTCGGATACGGTTTACTTAGGGGCTAGTCTATTATGCATGGGTGTTTGTATGTGGTGTGTAATGTATGCTCTATGTATTTTTAATTATAAATTAATTAATGCTGTACAATATAAAGTTCTCGCTTGTTTGAGTTCTGCTGCGCCTTCTCCATCGCATCGCCTTCAGCTTTCTTCCCTCTGCTTCCTTCGTCGCATCATTGCATCTTGACTCTTGCTTTCCTTAGTTACCTAGATTTTTGAGCTTAACTAAAAATGAAACAATCCTAACAACTAGCATCTAGCATCGACTGACCAAAGAGCTTCCTTCCTTCCGTCCTTCCTTCCTCTGTACACAGATATATGAAAAAAGTGAGTCGCTACCGCTACTACTTCTTGTTGTAGGCGGATGAGGGCAGAGGAGGCGGTGCCAGGCCCCCTATGGGCGACGGAGCAGCGTTGGTGGGCGCCGCCAGCAGCATGGATGGCGGGACGGCGCTGATTAGCGGAGCGCTCATTCCACCACCGGCAATTGAGGCTGCGGCGCCAGCACCGCCGAGAGGATTAAAGACACCACTGCCGGGGAGGCCACCTCCAGGTCCAGCTCCATTGTATTTCGCATAATCCTTGCTCTTCTTGCTCTCCTTGTCGCGATCCCGATCGCTGTGCTTCTTCTTGCTGCTGCCACCGGAACTGCTGCCGCCCGAGGAGCTATAGCCGCCGCCGCCGCTGCTGCCGTAGGGAGGCGCAGCTGCTCCAACAATCGCGGCGGAGGACGACGTCGTCGACGTCGTGGTAGCCGTGCCCGGTGGCAGGCCATAGCCAGGTGCTCCCGGCATACCGGCCGCCGTCGAGTAATTATTCGGCTCCACCTTGTTCTTGCTGATCTTGAGCTTCAACGGCGCCGAGGCTCCCACTTGAAGGCTGCCGTTGGGATTCTTGATCATCACCATCTTCAGCGGTTCGTTGGCCAGCGAGCCGTCCTTGCTGGCGGCGATGCCGCCGCTGCTGTTGCGATCCTTCTGCTTGTCCTTCTTGTGCTTCTTGCGCTCCTCCTTTTCCGTCTTGTCCTTGGACTTGTCCTTCTCCTTGTGTTTATGCTTGTCCTTCTTCTTTTTCTTCTCAGACTTGCTGCTGTTGCTCTCCTCCTTGATCTCGCCGCCCTCCAACTTCGTGACCACATCCATCGCCATGGCCGGTGCCGCGACGACAGTCGACAAGCTGGGCAGCGGGGTGATGATGCCCGGCTCCTTCTTGATTGTCGGCGTCGAGGGTAAGGGCTCCAGCAGCTCAGCCGGCGGCTTGAGACCCGGCATGGTCAACGGGTCCGGCTTGAGGAGCGAGGCATTCGACGGACACAGACTCTCCTTCAGCAGGCTGCGCACCAGATCCGGCGTCGTCTCAATCCCGTTGGAGATGTTCAAAGGCGTGTGCTTCTCCTCGTAGCTCGGATATGCCGGCATCCCACTGCTGTTGTCCAGCTTGCGGAGCTTCTCGCGCGGCTGACTGCCGCTGTCCAACTCGTCCAGCTTGTTCAGTCCGTACTGGCTGCCGGAAATCTCGTTGGCTCGCTTCAGGCTGCTGCCGCTCTCTCCGGAATTGGGCACCAGCAGGTCGGCACCGCCATGTGGCAGCATCTTCTTGTGAGGCGGCAGCATGGGTTTCGCCGAAGCCGAGGAGGCGGAGGAACTACTGTTGCTACTGCTGCCGCTGCCCATGGGCAAGGCCGAGGGGCGGTGCTTGTCCTTCTTGGTGGGCGTGAGGCGTTCCTTCTTGGGGCTCTCCTTGTCGCGCGGATGATTGTTCAGCTTGTAGTCATGGCCCTGAGGCGCAGGCGGCGGTGGCAGCAGTCCGTTGAATGGCTGCGCCACCGGCTCCTTCTTGATGTCGGGCCACTCGGGACTGAAGAGCGACATCTTGGACTGCGACGACTGCTGCTGCTGCGATGCTTCTGGCTGCATTTGTGGCTGCTGCTGAGGAGGAGGCGCCACTTGCTGCGGCTGCTGCTGCTGCATGTGACCGTAGCCCTGGCTCTGGGAATAGGGTAGCTGCTGCTCGAAGGGCGGCATGCCGTGGACGGTGGAGCCGGATTTACTGCGATGACCTCCGCCGTAGCCGGCCTGGGGCGGTGGCTGGGCTCCATTGCTGCTGCTGGCGCCTGGATAGCCGCCACGCGACATCACTTGATTGGGTGGAGCACTGTTGCCGTACGGCGGCGGTGCGTTCGGATACATCTTGCTGCTGCTGCTGCTGCTTTGAGACTTGTCCTTGGAGGACATGCTCGATGAGGCCGATGAGTTGGAGGCGGATGGATGATTGGGCGGCGGTAGCTGCTGCTGCGGCAGCTGAGGCTTGGAGGAGCTCGGTGGCATCTTGTGGCTGCCGTGCGTAGGCATTCCTCCCACACTTACGGGCGGCATGCCGCGCGACGACTTGTGATAGTCCACCGGCAGAGACGGGCGGCCAGGCTGGCTCGACGACGTCGATGAAGACGAGGAGTTGCTCCTTTGACTGCCACTGCCCGACGAGCTGAGGCCGCCGCTGCTACTGCTGCGCTGGTGACTGGAGGGCAGGCGATTGCTATAGCCCGGCTGCTTGGACTTGTGATCTGCAATGGACAACTATTACTTCCGTTTCTTATCTCGGAGAAGATGCAAGGACACTCACCTGGATGCTGGTCGGGCGGCATGCCGCCTTGGTAGTTTGGCAACTTGTGATTGGAGGACGACGACGACGATGAGGACGAGGAGCCGTTGGCCGACACACCCAACACCGAGGCCGAACGCTGGTGGATACCATCCGATCGCCTCTGCTGCGGCACCATCGCAGGCGGCGGCAAAAGCGACGACGACTGATCACGCTCCCGATCCCGTTCCCGGTCCCTGTCCCTGTCCCGCTCACGATCCCTATCACGCTCCCGACTGTCGTTGCCATTGACCAGCTCTGGCGGCGGCGTGATGTTCGAGTGATATCCCTTCATCATCTCACTCACCCGCCAGTCCTCCTTGGGCTTGTTGTCCTTGGTCGTCCGATTGCTCGCTCCCTGGGCGATCGCCTTGATCGAGTTGAGCTTGGACTTTAAGCGCGCCGGACTCTTCTCGTAGATGGCAATGAACTCGTCCGTCAGCTGCTTGAGCAGATCCAGCGACACGCTCTTGTCCACATAGTAGAACCAGTGCTTGCCCTCGGTCGATTGCGGTATCTCCCAGCGGGACCACTTGCAGGCGAGGTAAATGCAGAAGCAGGCCACCACCGTGGGGCGGTATTGCAGGCACATGGAGGTCAGATGCAGGCTGTGTTCCGTGGATTGTTGTTAGGTTAAGATTCAGTTTACAGAAAAGAGATTTTTGTTTTTTTTTTTGGGGTGAGTGTGTGCAGGGGGTTTGGTATGGCTTCTAACCGGGATCCCAGAGGGGATCTCTTTGAACAAATAACACAGATTAAAGGGACTTTCTATCTTTATTTTTAGGGGTTTTCCCCTTGCCAGAAATTACAAATTCAAAAGAAGATTACGACGCAAAAGTACATTTTTAACGGTTTTCCGCGAATTATAAATGATTCCGCGAAATTTTAGCGACTTTTCCGGGTACAAAGGCAAGATAGTTAACATGGAAAGATTGTACATTATTTTCACAGTAGGATCATTCTCTTGCTTTCCAGGAATTACAGGAGTTTCCTTGACATTTGGCGGATTTTCCCAGTGTTATGGCAAGGCCACAGAGGATAATTAACGCGAGATCTGAACAGGAAAAGTATTCCCTTTTCGGTTCTGTGCAGGCTGCCTGCTGTGACTCTGGCTCTAAGTCCTCACCTTTTCTTTGTTACCTGGGCATAGATTTGCCAAGCACAGGCAGGTAGGCGGACAGACTGCGGAGCTGCCTGCTTTCTGGGCAGGATTTCAACCTACTCCTACACACACACACACACCACCGCTTATACCAGAGCCCCAATTTGGAGCGCATCTGAAGCACGACTGGGAGGAGGTGGAGGATGAGGGATTACCATAGAGTAGCGCATACCTGTTCGAGGCCAAGAAGTACGAGGTCTGCGCCAGATCCTTGCATGCTAAAATATACCATAGTAATCAGTACTCAATCGCTCAACCGGCTACCATCTGACATGGCTTTGGGGCATCAGGGGACAGGATGGCAATAGAGCGGATTGGTTTTGGGTGCCTACCTTTGACCAGCTGGCAGGTGCGCACCACATGCGTGTGCGGATGATCGATGGCCACATCGAAGCCGAGCGTCTGCAGCAGCACGTTCTCGTTGAAGACAAGCTCCTGGGCGAGATCGGCATAGTTTTGCTCGGTGGTCGGCGGCAGGCACTTGTTGGCGGCCCTAATCACATGCTCCAGCTTCCTCGGCTGCTCCTCCACCTTGGCGGCCAGGAACAGGCTCGCAGAGGCCATCGAATTCCGGTGGAAGTGGGTGAAGGAGTGGAACGCATAGAACCGATGCATATAGACGATGGCCGTGTTGATGCACAGCTGTGACACCTGCAGTCGCTGGCCCATCTCCTGGATTAGGTAGGCGGTCATCTGGCGGTACTGTAGCTCATCGTCGCCCTTGATCCCGCACCTTCGGCTGGGTGAATTGGCCAGCTGCTCGTTGCTGAAGTACCAGATCTTGTCCTTTTCAAACGGCAGGTTGTTGTTGTTATTGTTGGCCGGGGCAGGGGTGGAGGAGCCACCGCCACCGCCGCTGGCCGAAGATGATGACGCCGCCGTGGCCGTTGCGGGCATTGGCGTGGCCATGAGACTCATGCTGCTGCTGCTTTAGCTGCTACTATTTCTCCGTTTCCGTTCACATGCAAGCCTCCTTTACTGCGCCGCGAAATCCGCTGCTACTGCTGTCGCCGTCGCTGCTGATTTTCAGCCGTAGGAACTGTACGAAGAGGAAGAGAGAGCTAGCAGCGCTCTTTCTTTGTCGGCCGTGCTGCGCGGTGCCTGGGTGCGCTGGTATGGGTGCTGGCTGCGGGCTAATGGTTGTTGGTATTGGTGAATGAGTGCTGCGACTGCTGGTTGCTGCAGTGGCGTGGGCGGCGATGGATCGGTCGTGGGGGGAGCGGGGATTAGTGCAGCACATCGGCTATGCCACACTAGGACTCTGACTCAGGGAACCGGGGGGAATGCACGCACATTCGGCGAGGTAGGTCCACATTCACTCCTCGCTTGTTTTTTTTCCGCCGCGCTGCTCGCTCTGCGTCTGTGTGTGTGCTTTCTGGAAATTGCCAAGCGACGGAGGAAACGGAACGCGAAGACCCGAGCACACTGACACTAACCAGCGACGGACGTTATGCAACTTGGCGTCAGTTCATAGTTATTCGCATCGCTATTGCCGTTGCGTCGGCCACTTGCACCATTTGAGGTCGTTCACTATGCGTTATTTTCTCAACAAACGCATTTAAAAATGTGAAATGTGGACAATGACAAATACTTTGCAAGAAAAAATGTTTTTTATGTATTTGTAGACAGTGTGACCGTGGCCGATACAACGAGGCTATCGACAGTCGCCGCCATCGATGTTTTGACAGGTCGCGATAGTTGCGATATATCGATAACTTCCATTGGTGCGGTATTTTTGCATGTCGGAGCAAAAATAAAATACTATGAATAAAATCTTATACATTACCTTTAATTAAACAAGTGTTCCCCTACTTATTTTATAATGATTATTTTCCGCTTTGTAAAAGGGTTCAAAATTAAAAAAATAATCTGTATCAAAAAATACCAGCATACCAAAAATCTACTTTCACCGCCATTCGAGGTAGCGATGCGATATATCGATATTTTTTAAACTGCTATATATTTTAGACATCTGGCAACGCCCATAATCAAGCGTGCATTGAAAATTTAGGTGTGACCAGCTGTTGAGAATAAGCGGGAAATCCTGCGAGGGCACTGTACTTTTCCCGCGATATTTAAATAACAATTAAAAATAAATACCCAATTAATGATTCCAAGGTTAGTCCCATATCAAATCAGCTATAAAAACACATTTTCGATTATTGTTATTTATAAAACAGATAATATATATATATATTTTATAGTTTGTAGATTAAAATATACAAAATTTAGCTAAAAACCTTAAAACTCTTATGTTGTCATAACAGTAAATAATTATGCTAGCTTGTGACTCTTGTTCTTGCTTCGTTTTTTGTTGTCTTAATGCATTCTTATAAAAATTAATCTAATCCGTTTGCTAGCGACTTGCTCTTGCTCTATCCATAAAATTCACCTACGTACCATATCGTGTCATCGATCCAACTTTCATTCCCTTACTACAAATATGCATTAAAGTATATATATATATTTTATATATATTGTGGCTGGCTTTAGCTGATTTCTCATCGACAGACGGTTCAAAAGCTGTCTGTCAAATGTACAAAGATCGAACAAAAAGTCAAAAATAAATGTGAAAGTTCTTAACTTAGGGTTAGTCATAATGTTCGTAATTAATATTAATTCATTCAACATATTTATCTAAACCAAACCGTGTACTTTAAGACATACACGTCATTGTAATAATATAAATATATATTGAAATAATCGCACATTCAAGTTAAAAGCTATATAGTTCGGTTCGTTTTTTGAATACCAATAGAGTGTTTAGCCTAGTATAGAAATCCTGCCCGTTGGCATCGATATTCCTTGGTATTTAATTTAGTTGGTCTTATCCAGCATTCGGGGTTTATCCAATTTAACAAATAATTGGTGTGTAAGTATATATATATATTTAAAATACGTTGTTTACGTTTTTAACCAAGTGGAAACATGAGGTCCAGAAGTTGTTTATATACAGTTTATCGTAGTGCTAGGCAAGTACTATATAAATATTTGGGGGTTCGAAAGGGAGAGTCTTTCTGAGAATTTCTGGAAATTAAAACGAGAAAGTACTGTCCCGATTTAAAGCTGCCTTCTGTGGAGGTATGGCTCAGATTTCGTTGTACTCGAGTCGTTATCTCTTGTCTATATATTGTTCGATTTATCTGTCTGTTTTGTGGGTGCGGCTTAACATCTAGCGCATCCTTATAACACGGGAATATGCATCCTCTAATGACTAATAACTGATTTACGCCTAGGTAATGGTATATAGACATACATGTATAAATATCCATGATCCAATGTGGGGGAAACCTCATAAACTGAGACCTCGTGATGCGTGTCGTGTGTCGTGTCACTTAGAACTACAAAATACACCAAACCGACGACTTTATCTAAAATATGTGCTCTGCTCTCATGAGACGCGATTATATATAAATATTGGTATTATCCTATATAGACTTTGAATATACTATAACTTATGTACTTGTCATGGGAGGTATATCTAGATTCCAAATTTGTAGCGGGTTCCATATATTTGTATCATATTTTTTGCTTACAAACTATATTCTTTCGGTTTCTGGTTTTTGGTTGGGGACTTCGTTTTTTTTTTTTCATTTTTGGTAAATAAAACGCATGCACAAATTGAAATAATAATTTTATTTAAAAAATAAAAAATAATCATAAAAAATTGTTTACAATGAACAGAGAGTTGAACTCAAGACTCACTTTGTTTATTTTTGCATCATATCATATCATCATGTGTCAACCAATCAATCATCATAAACAAAATGATATATTGTAGATTTCATCTTCACGTACACATACATAATAATAATAATAATAATAGATAAAGGTACTTAGAGAACGCAACTATTAAAGAAGTAGATTAAAGAACTAGGAGTTGGTTTTATTCTCTTTTCATTTTTTTTTGTCCTATTCAAGGGTTTTCTTCCTTTCAAGAGATTGCACGTTTTGGGCAGTGTTTGGAAATTGTTGTCGGTATTATATTGCATTGAGGATTGCGGTTGCAGTGTATGAAGCTATCTGAATCTATAACTCTGGTTCTGTTCGGTTAGATCTGTTCTGTGTGGATTTGTTTCGATCTGTGGCAGTGTGTAGTTAACAAAAAATACATTGGTTGGTCTCTATATAGAGATAAACTTCAGATCGAGAGAGTTGAGTTGAGAGTGTGAGGTTTTGGTGTTCTAAGACTGCTCAAGGAGTGTGTGTGTGGGCTTTTATCCTGTGAGTTGTTTGCAAAAATACAAGACTTACGAAATAATAATTACAAGAAAGTTTAGACCTCCAGTTTGCCTGGGTTTTTCTACCTCCAGTTAGGATGTGTGTGTATGTTTTGTGTTTTTTGGATGTGGGAAGAGTTAAGGGTTTTAGCTGGAGAGAAACACTTAAATAAATAACCTATACGTAGTCGTAAAATTAACTATAAAACTATGAAATAATAAATTTCCATCTCTCTTGCATCTTTTTATAAAATAAGCAACAAAAACAATTGGCCCAAGCACAGACACCCGGATCGTTCAGATCTGCATAGGCTGTAGCCTTGGGCAGCGGGGAAGCTTGGGGGGCAGTTTGAAAAGATATTAGGCTAGGCATATACAGTTACTCAATATACAATTTAGATGTAGCTTTAGATCTTCGGATAGAGATAGAGAATTTCTTGCAGCTCATTTTTTACAATATTACACACATTTATCGAATATCAATATGAATCAATCCATAGCAATAGCAATATAGCAATATAGCAATATAGCAATAATAATAGTAATAATAATAATAATATTAATAATCGTAATAATATTCATAATAATAACCAATAATAACAATATTCATTAATTAAACGTACCGTTACAGTTTAGAGTTTACACTTTTACAGTTTAAAGTTTAGAGTTTACAGTTAAAATTACAGTTACAAGTACAACACTAACGCCAAATGAATAGATCATTATGTAGGGGTGTATGTATAGGGTACAGGACACAGGGTGTGGATATACACAAGTATATGCTTATGTATATATTGGGACTATCAGCTAAAGGTGTGTAACTTAACGCATGTACAAAGAAATCATCATTATCAATCAAGTTATCATTAGATCCCGCCCTCGCGTGGCTTGTGGAAGCCACTATTGCCGCTAGCCGGTTGCTTTGACCAATCCCCATCCCCCATCCCAATTATTCCCCTGGAGAACCACCTTTTCTTTTTGATCCTTCACCCATCGATCCTTTATATTTACAGGCCTCCGCCTTAACCTGCTCCCGCTCAGACACCATTGCAGTCTATCTCCACGATATCCTTGGGCACATCCACAAACTGATAGACCAGACGCTGGCCATCCACCTTGGCCAGGATGCCGCGCTGGTAGTAGTACCTCAGCGCCCTGCCCATCGTCTCGTAGTTCATGTCCGGCTTGTTCTTGTGCATTCCCCACAGCCGTGAGACCGCCTTGGAGTCCACCAGCTTGAAGACACCCTTCTCCCGGTTCGTCCACTTGATGAAGCGCGGACAGTACTCGCGATCCTGGAGCAGCTTCAGCAGGAACTCCCACAGGTAGGTGGTGGAGCCCTCCCGGCTGCGCCGCTTCACGCCCATCTCCAGCTTGGGCTTGCGCGGCTTCTTCGCCTTCCGCTGCTGGAATCCGCCCAGCTCCAGCATGTAGGAGAGATCGTAGCTGACGCTGGACGTCGCCGGTTGGATCACCGAGGATGAGGACGAGGAGGCGCTGGCCGCTGCCGCCGCCGCTGCACTGGCGCTCAGCATTGCCGCCGCCGCCACGGCGCTGCTGCTGCTGCTGACCACGGATGCCGCAGCAGCTGCTGCGGCCGCTGCAGCGATTGTGGAATGCGGATGCGAATGCGAATGCGGATGCGGATGCGAGTGCGGATGGGAGTGCGGATGCGCTCCGTTCAGCTGCGAGTGCGGGTGTTGCTGCTGCTGCTGCTGTTGTTGTTGCTGCGCCTGTTGCTGCTGTTGCTGCTGCAGCTGCTGATGCAGGGCCTGCTGCTGCTGATGCGATAGTTGCTGGTGGCTCAGCTGCTGCTGCTGCTGCGCTTGTTGCTGTTGCTGCTGCGACTGCTGCTGCTGGTGCAGGGAATGATAGCCGTTGAGGGCGGCACCGCGCTGCGAGGCCGCCGCTGCTGCCGTCGGTGAGGTGAAGTAGGACGTGGGCAGGTAGCCAGGAGTCTGGGGATTGCCGCCCGATCCCGGCTGGCCGCCACCGCTGCCGGCGCCACTGCTGCCATAGTAATTATCGGGCACTGTAAAGAGAAATATAGGGATTTAGTACTTAAATTCGAGTTATTTTTATTATATTAGCTTATTTAAATAAAGATCCTATTAAGCCTATTAAAAATAATGTATTATTTCTTAAAATAAGTATTTTTTTCAGGAACAGGAACAAGGAAAAGATTTCAGATACTTTCTAGAATAATCTGCGAAAAAGTAGGCAACGATTTCAGAGAACTTTACTATAAAAAGTGTTAATTTTGTGTGCTTCGCCTGGTAACTCTAATAATTGTAGGGAAAATTATATTTTGTGTGAACTTAAGCTGATATGTATCTAAATATTTTAATTTAATTTATTAAAAAACTTGAGAATTAAATAAATATATATTTCAATCTAATTTCTGTAATTTTTCTTGGGAAAGCTCAATGTAAAAATGTAAATCTGAACTTGGGAAGCCTTTTTCTTATTCGCTTAAAAATTAAATATTTTCCAAATCTTATATAAATTTTATTTTTTTAATTTTTCCCAAATTTCTCAAACTTAGGATTTTATTTGCTTTTATCCCGAACTATCCCATGGTAATTCAACGATCGCTCGCGACTATTTCACACCGTTTGCTTGGCTATGTGTATAGGTGTGTAGTGGCACAGGTATAATTTTGTATGCTATTTAGTAAGTTTATTTTTTTTTTACATCCGGCGTTGCTGTTATAGTTGTTTTTGTTGCTGCCTGACGTTGCCCAATTCCATGGCTCAGCCAGTTGGAGCGCGAGAGATAGAGAGAGATAGAGTGCGAGGGGGGTCAGTCTCCAACTGAATAAAAACAAAAGTGAGCAGCAGCACTCTCTCATTCAAACACACACACATGTACGCATACAGAGAGCAACGGACGCTTTCGTTTGTTCGTTTTGAGAGTTCGTGCGGTGCTCGTATGCGGCTCGTTCGTTCGTTGCAGTTGCTCTCTCTCTCTCTCGGGCCCTCTCATGCGAGAAGAGGGGAAAAGAGTGCGAGAGAGCGCCAGAGCGCCATTATTGCCACATTGGCGCTGCTGTTGCTGCTTTCGTTGTCTTTGTGACCTTCACAATTTGCGCAAAGGCAATGTGTCGATGACCACAGATTTTTATACACACACAGACAGCGATAAATGCACACGCACCCCGGTACATACTGACATACGGACACAAGCAGAGAGCATAAAAGCAGCGAGTGCAGCACACACAGTCTCATTGCAATTGATTGTACTGCCAGAGTGTGTGTGAGCGTTGACATTTTTACAGCAAAGAAAAAGCAAGCTCGGATTAGAAGTGCATTATGTATGCAACAGATTATCCTAAGTTCAGATTGATTGAAAAAGAAAAAAACGCAAATGCCACATTAGGTTATGTGATTAATTGGCAAAGATATGAGCAAATCCGATTTAAGTCGAGCTTGAGAGGCTAAATAAATGCACGCAAAGTCAATATAAAAAATAGTTACATTTAATTTTAATTGTTTACTTAAAGGGTTATTTAATTGCTTGATTTGGTGTATCGAATTTCCTAATGTCTTAACTGTCTTATTATCCCCAATAGCCTGAACTTTTGACCTAATTGAACAATCGAACTTTGCTAAAACGAAACATATCTCCAGGGAATTTATTACATTTTTAAAAGCACCTAAAAGTAGGCTTTACAAATTTCTTTTTGAATTTATTAAGTCTGTTTCTCAATGTCCAGTAAAAGTGTCAGTCAAAGTTAACGACTACTTAAACTGGCCATGAATAGAAGAAAGTTTTCTTAATGTTTAGTAATATTTAACGAACGTCAAGCTGCTAGTTAAGAATTAGCTTTAGACAGAGCCTTTAAGTAAATAATTTCTTATTAGTCAAAGTTTAACTGCAGGATACATTTTAACTGGACATTAATAAACATGATCTTATGCCTAAAAATTATACTTTTACTCTTAAACTGGTCCATCAAATGGTTTTCTCTATCCAAATCCCAACATCTTTAGTTCGTTTTAGCCAAGTTCCCGACTGCCAGGATAACTAAATGCTTCACGGACATACAGTCTATATGTTATACTCACCCCCAACACTGCGATTCCATATGTTCCTTAGCGAATTCGCCGCATTGTTCTGGTATAAATTCGGATGCAGAAATGTGCCAGTGTGAAGGTGTGCCGCTGCCGCCGCCGCCGCTGCTGCTGCGGCTGCTGCCGACGCCGATGCGGACGCAGATCCAGATGCCGACGCGGACGCAGACGCAGAGTTGTTGTTGTTGTTGGCGGCGGAGGAGGCCGGTGGCATCCCGAGGCGTGCCTTCAGCTCGTCGGCGCAGGGCTGGCCGCCGGAACTGGAGCTGTCCACATCGGAGACGCCGCTGTCGGCGGGACTGGGCGGAAATGAACCTGTGAACGGGAGCGAGGACGAGTAACAAAAAAAAAAAAGGGGTAATTAGCAATCGATATGGACATGAATTCACAGATATATACATATATAACGAATCGAGTCGAGGGCGTGTGCAGTGGTTCACCTTGCGGCTGGACACGCTTGCCTCACTGCTCGGTGCACTGTGAACAATACTGGGAACTAGACATTGCAGTTGCCACCTTTGAGATTAACTTTAAAATAGTTTTTTACTATTTTTCTTATATGAATTTTTAATGTTTAGATCCTTTTGTATATTCAAATTAATTAATTTAAGCGTTATAAGGATATAATGTATTTTTTAGGGAATTAAATCAAAGGTTCTAAGGCTCTAACCAAATATTCTTATGAAAAACATTAAATATATGTGTTTTTGGAAGTTTTTGGCTTTAATTATGATCTTAAAAACCCTTCACTTTTATGTTTCAGCTGCTGTCCTATTTAATAGTGCCTGATGGACATATTTCATTGCCAAATTCGAGTTCTATTAGTTTATTAACAATGCAAAACCCATAAAATAATTTATTTAAGGCGAGAGTACAAGTTCACAAATATTTTCCTCATTAATTTCTGCCATATTATAATATTTTCAAGGCTGCATCTTAATCCAGAAATATCATTTGTATTATCTCTTTAATCTCAAGTATCTTTTTTTCTATACTTACTTATATACAAAATAATAAGTAATTTATTTTTATTGTGTATTATTCACCTGTTGTGGCCGTCGTGTAATTTCTGTGGTGCGGATTGTGGATGGCACCGCCGCTGAGCAGATTATGGAGCAGCGGTCGGTGCGGAATGGCCAGCGGTTGCTGTTGCTGCTGCTGGTGGGCATTGTTGTTGTTGTTGCCGCCTGCCGCACCGTGTAAGCTGTGCTGCTGCTGCTGTTGTTGCTGCTGCTGCAGCTGGAGCGGTGTGAGCAGTGCATTCTGCTCGGTTTTAATGTGCAGCAGAGCTGTGGCGCCGGCAAAGGATGTTGCATTGTGCTGCTGCTGTTGCAGTTGCTGCTGTTGTTGTTGCTGGAGATGCTGTTGCTGCTGCGAGTGTTGCTGCTGCTGGGGTGCTGGGCTCGTCGATTGTTTTACAATAGGAATTTCAGTGTCTGTAATGGTAAGAAAGGGAATAGAAAATGATAAGTGGCGGCACTTTTTTGATATAAAAAGGAAACTTATATTAAGAAATTCCTGAAATATTAAGTGATATATTTTATACTGATGTCTTGAGTTAAATTTATAAATAACCACAATAAGGGAATATAAACTTAATTTCTTTTTATTTTGATATATGATGCAAGCTTCTAACATTACAGTGTATTCTTACAGACTAATGTCAGCTTAACAGGGCTTCTTGAGTGAAAGGGAGAAATTTATAAGGAGTGAACGGTAACATCTAGCATTACAGCAGGGTGACCATGTTGTATAAATTTAACAGTCTTAATCCCACTAATTACCCTGTACATACATATATTACCAGCATCTCCACTGTGTCAAGTTCACCCCATTTACCGCTATCTTTAACCGCTCTCTGCTTTAGTAACGGGTGTACTTAGCCTCATCAGCAAATTTCAGCCGTGACCGCCCCCACTTCACAGTTACCCCTTGTTTTTTAACAGTTACTACGCCCCTGTCATCTTTACAGCTGTCAAAAATGTCAAAAACTCAATAAGAGCTAATAAATACGTACAAAATTCGCATCATAATTTCATAGAAATGTCATGTTGTTGAGTGGAAAAACGCAACCAAAAAGAAGGCGAAAAAAAAGCACAAAGAGACGAACAAAACTAAGTGAAGTGAAACAATTGAAATGCCCCAATTTGGTGAGCCATGAACTCGCAGCAGCAGCAGCAGCGGCGAAACAGTGAAAGAGAAAGAGCAAAAATTAGCTTCTCACTTTCCTTTGCAGCTGAAAAAGTAAAAGTGCATTTTCACTTATTTCATGCAGCAGCCGCTGCAGCGGAAAAAAGCAAAGCAGCAGCAACAAGCAACAACAAAAATTGCATTGAATGTCAAGCTGTTCGCACACACACTGAGGAACACACAACTGCATCAAAGGCAAAGCGCGGAGCAATGAGGCTTGCAAGCACTCACACGCAGACACACACACACACACACACACACACAATTGGCAGCAAGAGAGGAAGAGAAATCAGGTCAAGGCTTGTCGGCGCTGTGGCTGCCGTTGTTGTTGCTGCGGCGACGAGTTTACAATTTATGCTTTGCTGGCTGCATTATTGCATGTTGCGCCTGTGTGTGCGCGCCTCTTTATCTCTGTGTGAGTGCTTTTTACAGCTTTTTAAATACACAGGCCAACGTCGCCGCCGTCGTCTCGTTTTGATTGCCGCCCGCTTCGCTTATTCCGTTCATTCGTCGCTCGCTCGCTCGTTCGTTCGTTGTGGGTGAATGAGAAGCATGTAAAAAAATACCATGCCTACAAGCATACTTACAAACATATATTTATATGTTAGTTACACTCGCAGAAACTAAGGTTAACTAGGTAATTTTTATAAAATATGATTGATAAAATCAATGTCTAACTAAAATGGTTAAATATAATTTTACAGAGATCTTTTCCTCCAAAAGTATCAATAAAATATTTAATAATATTAATTACTCGAGATAATGAAATATAACAAGATTTTAAATCGCTTTCATAGTCGTTTAAAAGTATGCAATGATTAGTCCACTGTAAAATTTGGTTTGTAGGTTGTAATAACAAGTATGGTATATTTTTTGGCATCTTGTAAAATAATTTAAAACAAAAAAAAAGCCTTGAATATTTTACCCGAAAAAAAGAGTTGAGAAGTTTAAGCCTAAGCATTAAAATGATAATACAGGAATGGACACATTTTATGTGTATTCCTTGGAATACACACACACATTCAAGAAAAATCAGAGAAAAATAAATATTCTAAACACTTTATAAATACACATTTTTTAATTTATTTTACCAACTCATTTTCTTTGTGTGCACGAACCCATATATTTTTTTCTATATGTAAAGCCACGGCAGCAACAGCGAAAAAAAATATGGCACAAAAGCGTATTTACCCACAAAAATATAAAAATGAAAATAAAAATAATAAAAAAAAAGCCAAAGTCGTGACGGAAATCGCGCGGCAACAAAACAGCTGTGCGGTTGCAATGGTTACAATGCTCACTGCCCCCTGCCACCCGCCGGAATGCCACCCCCTTGCCACAATTAGCCTTCTGCTGCTGCTGTTGCAGCAGCTTTTCAAACGGAAATTATAAATATAATTTTCGCCAAGTTTTGTTTCGAGAATTTCCTTCAGTTTCCTTTCAGTTTCTACTCTATTTACTTGGGCTTTAATCGCTCGCTGTCGAAGTGGAAATGTCGGAAATGCCTGTCACTTGCCACGATATTTCTCGTTTGTGTGTGTGTGTTTTCTTTTAGTTTTTCTTTTTCAATTTGTGTTTTTTTTTCATTTAGTTTTTCCGTTTTTCCGTGGGGAAGTGCTCACGTGTTGTTGTTTACTGAGGCATACGCGACGTATGCGTAATTTGTTGCAGGTGTCCGCCGACGAGTTGATTTCAGTGGAGTTCTCAACGATAAATCGATGACATGCAAATGACGCAGCGAATTCGCAAAAAATGCAGAATGAATGGAAAACTAAATGGATGCAAAAGTGATGGAAGAATCACACTTTAAATTTAGTTGTTGGTTTTTAACTTGGAAAAACTGATGTTTCTGAACTAAAGTTAATAAATGAAAGCTGCTAAAGATTAGTTCCTTTAAAAAAAATATTCAGAAATACTGACATCAAAATGAAACTACTTATTTACTGTGAAATATATAAGTTAATAATCTTTATATATCTCACAATTTTGACAAACGAAAATATATAGAAAACCAAGAATCAAATATGTTCCTCATGAGTTTCCTTATGAAACCACAATAAAGTCCTACAAATTCTTAAGCCAATTATTATATTTATTTACTGTGAAATGGTTTATAGAAAAAAAAGAACTTAAAATGTGTGCGAAACGTGTGCGGTTGCTTCCTGTAAGCGGCATACTGGGCGTATGAGTAATGTAAGCGAATAAATTACGCATACGCCCAGGTGTACACAGCGGAAGGAAGATCAGAATTTATAGGCACATTTCCTTGGAAAAGAGAAAACTCTAGCTACGTTCACTATGTGTCAGCTTTCACAGTACCAGCGCTGGGGTGGCGCCTTCCAGTAAAATAGGGGAAATAGGAAAAACCAACAATTTGGTCCGTCAGAGGTTCAGCTTTAATGGTGCATAAACAAAAACAAACACAGAGAGCACCGAGCACGGTACAAAACCGAAAGAAAGACAAATAGCCAGCGGTAAAGGTAACATTGCAATGCTGCGCCAAATGTGCGCTGACCTCTAAAAATGCGGTCTAATAAAAACCAGCAGAAAACTACAACAACAAACACACACAGACAGAAAAAAAAATTAAATATATTACGAGAAAACAAAGCGAAATTGGCAAACAACAAATAATAAAAAATAACACACACACACACTGGTGCACAACACAAAGAAATTAACGGTAAAGTTAAATGCATGTGAGCGGTGCTGGTGGTGGGTTTAGCTATTTCTTCTTTTTTTTTTGTTTTTGTTTATATTTTTGTCTTTTGTTTAATTCGAATCGAGCGAGGGGGAGCTCCACGAATTTGGACTTGAACTGGCTCGTTGATATGTGCGCGGCATTTTGGGACAGTTACATCACAACTCCGGCGGATAGCGCAGCATTTTGCCGCAATAGTAGGTCAATGTAGGTACGTTCCATCGTTACCGCGGCGGGCAGGCAACTCGAATATTCGGCGTACTCATATATGTCAGAGTTTGTAGTTGTTGCTGCATGATTAGTCCGCCTTATAAAGCCGCCCGCAAAGGTTTTATGTTTTTATGTACTCTTTGAGAGAAGGTATAGTGCTTATTGGAGGAGCTTGGAATGCCCATAAGGTAGTCTCAAAATAGTTAACATTATAAATTTGCAGATTATTTAAATTTATTCATTATTTTTTAAAAACTTAATGTATGGAACTCTCAAAATTTCTTCAAATTAATTGAATAGAAGTCTTCAGGCTGTAATTCTCATACATCAGGGCTTTGCCTAGAGTTTCTCATTGAAAAAGACTTATTCTTATGATAGTTTAAGATAGAATTATACATTTTAACCTTATTCAGATTAATATCCTTAAAAGTTTATAGCTAAAACTTTAAATATACCTATTTAACTGTCTTTATCAATGGAAATCCCTAAGTTATATCAACTTTTCTAACTGCAAAGAGTATTTAAACTTCGGCTTGCCCCTGTAACCTTTATTTCTTCTTCTTTTTTTGGTTGGTTTTTTGTTTTTTAGGATTTATTGTTGTTGCGGTGGATAAGGCGTCATCCGAGGTGCTTGAATTTTGTTTACAATTTTCGTAGCATTTCCGAAAGCAGTAGAAGCTGCTCGCTCGCCTGTCTGCTTAACACAACAATTGCACACCGCCAGCAACAATATTAACAACGATATCAGCAACAACAACAACAAACGGCAGCAACAAATTTTGTAATTGTTTATGGCATTTTTTGGTTATTGGCCTATTTTTGAGGCTTTTTGTGGGCGGTGTTTTTTGGGTAGGAAACGAAAAGTGAATTTATGTATGTGGGTTCCGCAGCTGAAGGGGGATTTACCTATTGAGCTCAACTTTGATCACAAAGAAAGAAAAAACAAAGTAGGTATTTGTAGCTGACATTAATCGGTTGAAAGTTAGCAAATGAAATTGTATATTCATAAAGGGATTATTGCTGCTTTTGCAGATCAAATTACAGGGGAAATTGTGATGAGAAATGAAGGTAGTTTTTAGAGATTTAAAGAAATTAAAAGGTAATATTTGTTTTATAAAGGTATATAAAACTTTAAATGGAAATGAGTGAAAGGTATTTACAGAAACCTAATGAGATGTCAATATTAGTAACCTTTGGAATATTTTTAAATGAATTTATATATTTTTCCTACAGTGCCAGCCATAATTATACCCGGTACTCATAGGGTACAACGGGTATTATAAGTTAGTGCTAATCGAGAATGTATGTAACAGGCAGAAGGAGGCATCTCCGACTGCATAAAGTATGTATAATCTTGATCAGCGTCACCAGCCGAGTCGATTTAGCCATGTCCGTCTGTCCGTCTGTCCGTCAGTCCGTCCGTTCGTCCGTGTGAAACAACAGATCTCAGAGACTATAAGAGCTAGAGTTACCAAATTTAGTAACAACATTGGAATCTGTTGCACGCAGATCAAGTTTTTTTTTTAAATTTGGCCACGCCCACTTCCGCCCCCGAAAATCGTAAAAAACTTTATATAAGCTCTAGTCGTAATTTTTGGCTTAAAGTAAGTAGACAAAATAAATAAGTAGGCATTTGCGAACGTTTTCTGAAAATTTGAGTAAAATCGGATGATAAACATAGAAGTTATTAAACAATAAAGTTTCTGTTTAAACTTCTTGAGAGAGAGCGCGTACGTGCGTGTTGCTCAACATGTTCCTAGCAACATTTGTCTTTTTTGGGTGTTGCTTAACATGTTCCTAGCAACATTTGTCGCTATTGAGAGTTGCACAACATGTTCCTAGCAACATTTGTCTCTTTTAAGTGTTCAACATGTTTCTAGCAACATTTGTCCTCATTTGTCAACATTTTCTTTTTTCCATGTTCACGTGCTGTTTAATTTCACCCACAATGCTTTGGGTACCGGGTATCTCACAGTCGGTCACACTCGACTATAGCTTTCCCACTTGTTTTATATAAATTTATATATTTTTACTATCATTACATACAAAGCCAGCCACAATTTTGTGATTAACTTAGACAAAATTAAACCTTTTAAAAATTATATAGTCACAGCAAATTGTAGAACGATTTCAGGTTAAAAGTCTAGGACTTTATTGTATGAAACACCTTTATATATATTTATTTAAAGCAATTTAATTCGTGGTCCATTTGTTTATCAAACGGCATAAATAGGTAAAAACATATGCAAATTTGATTCATCAAAAAACTATTACAAATGCCAAGCGAATTCCCCGAATTGTTGGACAAAAAAACAATAACAAATAATAACTAGAAATGCTTTTGTATCGATAATTTCACTTGTGCGCAATTTAGCGCCAAACCGGAATCAAATAATAATAAAACAAAAGCAACAACAAAATGTGCCAACGTTTTGGGATACACATTTATTTATTTATTACTAATAATCATAATAATAAAATTTATGGCAGTGTTATTTTTTATCCAGTGGAAAGAAAGCAACTTCCAGCTAATTTCGAAATTCGGAATTGCAGTCCAAAAACCAGAGGAAGAGAGATGGCAAATAGAGTGCACAAGAAACAAGAGGAAGACGGCAACAGCAGGACAGCAGAAAATCAACAACGCAAAAGTTCTATATTTAAATATTATAATTTATGTGTTTGTTTGGCAATTGTAGTATTTGTTGTTGTCGTTGGTGTGAATGTCTCCTCTTCCCCGTTTTTTTTTTGTCTCTTTTTTGGTTCCCGTCTGCCATGCTTTTTTTTTTCATTTTGCACGATCCCCATTATTCCCATTCCCATTCCCATTCCCAGTTTCCCTCTCTGTCGGTTCTCTCTCGCCCCACTCTCTTTATGCGGCTCTTTAAATTCCTGTTCTGCCCGCTGACTTATTTTGGCTTTTATGCCTCTGCCTCTTTCTCTGCCACTGTCGCTGTCGCTGGCTCCGCTACCTCTGCCGGCTCTGCTGCTTTCACATGCGGCTGTGTTGGTGCCAAGAATAAAAACCCCAGTTGTTGTTCTCTTTTGCGGCTGGCATTGTGTATGTATGTATCGCAGTGTGTCTGTTGCTCACTTTTTTCGTTTTTCTGTATGGGTGTGTACGCTTTTTGGAAATTCAGTCTCAAGTTCAAGGTCTCGCGGATAACGCACACCACCAGACGACAAAAGCAGGCAGGCAGGCAGGCAGCTCAGACACACACGCACACCAATACCAGATTCTCATTGTTTACACACTCACACACAGTTATAATTGCGGTCAAAATATTAGTATTCTTTGGTGGATTTTTTTTCAAAGTATTTTTTTTGGGAATTAAAGGAAATATTTAGATGTAATTGAAGAAATATAGCTGTTTTGAAATGTTTTTTTTAAGTACAGAACAAAGCTTTGTTCCAAAGCGAAACAAAGACTAAAGTACTGCTAGCATCGCACTAAAATTCCCAACTAGGAACTCAGCTGCCTAGTTATGATAACTAAACTTATTTCAAACGTTTAATCAAGATTTTCAAGTACTTTTCAGAGTTTTTTAATGTCGAAACCACATATTTCCCATACTAAAAAATAAAAAAATCCCTTAAATAACTTTCATAGTCAGCCCTACTATTGTGACCTCTGTTGTTTATGCATATCAAGCCATTTCTCATTGTCGTATGAACTGAATTTCGGCGGTTGTATGAATGTTTACTTAAGCTTTCAATTTTAACATATGCATTTAATATATATAAAATGCACAAACACACTTGTGTTTATATAGACAACAACAGCAACAAATTCTTCTTCCATATTTCCGCATTAAGAAATGATACGACTCTCCTCCTCCTTCGTTATTTTGCATTTTTTACGGCCGCTACTTCTCTATACTCGAAAATCTGTCGTATCGCACAAAAGGAAATATAATGTAATTTTATTTATACATACAAACTGATCTCTACCTCCCGTCGTATTTGTTTTTATTTTATTTTAGCCGAATCTTTCTTAATTTGTCATTAAGTACTTTTATTTGTTTTATGGTGTGCGGTATAATATGCATATAGATTGACGCATTTGCTTTCAGGAAAGATGTTTTTAATGGCCTTTCGTCTTAATTTTTTGTTGTTGCTTAAATTGGATTTTGTAATGTATTCTATATAATTTATATATTAAAATACATTGGGTATTTGTCTCATATACTCATTGGCAGTTGAAAACGTTCTTTGTTTTGCCTCAAATATATTTTCTTCCTTTCTTTATTAATTCTATATGGTCTTAATTTTGTTTATTGCCTGGGCCTTTAATATTGCATAATTCAATCGTACTAATTTTAAGCAATATTATTATTTCACACGAGTCTTCTAATTTAACAACAAATGCTTATTGCTTGATTGGATTTTATGTATTGTTTTATTGTATATTATTTTTAACTATTTTTTGCCCGCGACTTCTGTTGAAATTAGCACTTTCTATGCAGTGCGAAAAACCCTTTTTTTTTTGGGCTGCCTGGTCACGAGCCACAAGTTTTTTATGTGTTTACAAGTGCTAATTGAAGGTGAATGAATAATTTATTCAGCTCATGAATTGTCAAGAATAGTTAATTAATTATTAACAAGATACTCGGGAACATGCCAAAGTTTTAAACTATGTTTTGTGGCTTATACATTTATGGTTTATCTTAACTGTCTTAACTTTCTTTTGTAAATTGGAAAGCAAAATTGTGAAAAAGAAATGTCTCCGAATTCTTAGTTAAAAAAAAATGTTCTTATTTAAGATATTCAAAATTTCTTCAAATTACATTATAATTTAAACTAATTAACTCCATATAATACCCTTTATTCCGTATTTAATCAAGAGACCTGTATTTTAGCAAATCTTGTTACTTCCTTAATTTTTTTTTTTAAAAGCTGGCTTACTAAATAAATTCTAATCTATAAATCCCTACACTCCATCCACATTTTTTTTTTTAATAATATGCACTCATATTTATATTTGTATCCATTCAAGTTTATTATCTCCAAACTGTCAAACTATTTTTTTCCCGGGAAACACCCTTTTAAGCTTAGTTTACTAAGAACTTTTGCTTTGATTTTGTCTCCAAGAAAAGCACCTTTTTCCTCTTAACTTTCTATAAATATTGCATATTTCAGATGAGCTCTCCTAACCAAAAATTTCCTAACAAAACTCAATAACGGAAGCCTGCTCGCACTTCTCCTCGCTGCAAGTTCTAAGCAGACACATTAAGTAGCCGACTCGTTGTCCGCTTTTGTTTGCAGCAACAAGTTCTAGGCCTTGACCCGAACCCATTGCACTCGACGCTGGCTATATGCCGCTGACCATATGGTCATTTGCCACATCACTCAGTCAGTGCACTTTAGTACGCTCATTCATTTTGCCCAATACGCTCTCCTGGATTTGCTAATCCGATTTTGTAATTGAGTTACGTTGTGCCACTGCAGTGACATAATCCATCTAACTGGGAAGGGGAATGGGAATAGCATCGAGTGCAATCGAGTCCAGACCCCAGACGATTGTCTCTCCTTGGCGCACTATCGCCGCAAATCGCTGGCTTGTTGTACCGATAAGGAGCGATAAGGAGAACCTCCAGTGGAGAGCACCACAGTGAGATTACAAAATCTTAAAAACAGGGAAAAGATACACTGGGAACTAAGGGGGATCTCATGAATGTAAGGTTAATGCTTAAATAGGGTTTGATCCTCGGGTGAACATTTTTAAATCTGAGTCATTATTATTTTATATTACGAAGCAGTTTTATAAAATTAAACTTCCGCTTGGATAAGTGTTTACTTGGAGATGGAGAAGTTAATTTTTAAAGTCCCATTTTGTAAATAGTATTTTGTGAATGACATAAAACCTTCCTTCCTGGCTGAATTCTATTAAGGTTCAAGCCCTAAAGAGTAGCCTTTTGGTGACTTAATTTAACATTTAAGGGAATAACTTTAAGGGAATAAATTCCGATTAATTCCCAACTAGTTTAAATAAATAAAGGCAATATATTTAGCATTTTCTCAGTCCGAAATCCAAGTTTAGTACCAGATTCTCAAGCCATACTACTTTCCTATACTTTTTACCCTATATATTCCCTAAAGTTTAAGTTTAAATAAATATCTCCCAGTGTTTACACACAAATGGTATATGGGGCAGCCGGCTTACATAATTCTAATGCGAAAAAATCGCCACCGCCGCCGCCGCCGCCGCCGTCGCCGTATTTGGGTTAAAAAAAAAGGAAAAAATAAAAATGGAAAATCATTTGCTAATTTCTTGCCACGAAACGAGAAATTTAAGTTTTTCCGCGCACGCTCTCTGTGTGTTTGTGGCCTACGAGTGTGTGCGTGTGTGTGTGCGAGTGAGTGTGCGCTCAGTTGTTGCCAATCTATTCCCAACCTACCTCAAAATGTTTTGCGTTAGGCCTGAAAAAAAGCAACAGAGCGAGTTGGGTGGTGGTGGCGGCAACGGCAACGGCAACGGCGGCGGCGGCGGCGGCGCTCTTTTCCACTATTTCCCACAGCAAACACACACACACACTCACACACTGGCTGGCTGAGCAAACACAGACGCTCCAAAAGCTGGTTTGTCATGTAAAATGAGAGGAAAACAGGGGGGACCGCGCCAGAGAGAACGAACGCTCTCTGTCGCAATTGAAAGTTGCCTCTTGGCTTTTTTTCTGCCTTATTTTCATTATTTTGTTGTATTTTTTTTTTGTGCTGTGTGTGGGTGGTTCGAAAGGTTGAAGGTAAGACCAGAGACCAAAACAAAGCCCCACAAAAAATGAAGTCATGAGGAACATGCTACACAACAAAAAGGTTAACAACAAATAAATAAAAGATGATAATGTTTGTCGTCGTTTCGCAAGCGGAAAATATATATCATCCTAGGAATTTGTGTGTGAAAAATAAATAGAAATCAAATGCGAGTCAAGTGAAAAGGAAACCCATAAGATTTACCGCCTGACGGGAATATATTTCGACACAAGCTGCAGGTTTTTTGGAGCGAAGCAAGAGCAATTTAGAGGGGAAACGGGGGAGGGAAATGATATCTGACCGGGTTCCAGTTTCCAATCGGTTTTTAGAGTTAATACTAAGTTACCAAAGAAAAGCCATTCATTCATTCAGTTAATTAAAAGAGATACTAAATTTGAACAGTTTTTAGTTATGGGTTAAAAGTGGCAATCAGTTAGTAAAGTAACTAAATATATATATAACTTACAAAGGCTATAATCTATAAAGTTTAAAAGACATCTTCTTCGATTTAATATAATTAAACTATGAAGCATGCATTGCCTTTATTTATCTCTTAACAAAGTTTGAAATTGGTAAACTTTACTAAATATTTATTATAATTCACAAAAGTTAAAGTTAAAGCGTTTTTGTTAGCTTTTCACATTGAAACTAAGCCCACATTCATTGTAAAGTGGGAATTAATATATATTTTCCACTCTTCTTACTTTCAATTTAACCTTAACTTTAACTCTAACTTTAACTTTACCCTATTTCCACCGGTAACTTTTAGTTTCATCCCATTTTCTAGCTTCCAGCATTTATCAAAGTACTTTTTCCTATTAATTTTATCTAAGAATAAACTTAAGCTTCCCCATATTTCCCACTTTCAATTTTCTTCCCCACATCAAGTTCTATGTAATAGCTTCCTTGGCATTTTATATTTGCCAGCATAAATCCGTCGACGGTGGCCACTTTGGAGCATTTCCGCCACAGCCACAGCCACACATTCATAGCCAGCCACTTTTGGCCCAAGAACTGCAGTTGGCAGTTGGCAGTTGGCAGGCAGTCGTTTAGTGTGTATCTGAAGCCCCAGGGCTCCTCCATCTCCATCTGCTACGCCATCTCCTTGGCCAAAATCAAATCCCAGGCCGAAACCCCAACTAAAGTGGGGTAAACTTGGCCAAAAGCAAGCTGGCTCAGCTTTGCTCGACGACGACGACGGACGACGACGACGACGCCCCGTGTAAAAGTCAAATAGAGGAAACAAGTTGTTGGCCTGCCAGCTAGGGTTACCAGCTTACAGATACGGATACATATGGACGTAGCACGGGTATGTAGCAAGTGCAAGATACACAGACACAGACACAGACACAGGCACAGCTACAGCTGCAGATACAAATACCAAGTATATCTTGGAAGACCAAGTAGTTTAGCGAGTTGCTTTGGCAGTTTTAGAGCAAGTGACTGGGAAACTATTCCACAGATACGAATAGCGAATGCAGCGAGCGGAGAGCTTTGGCCACACAGATACAGATACAGACGTACACAGAGAGAAACGGCTCAGCTGAGCGCGCAATAGTTTATAGACTAGCGCTCGCTCTCTCTCTATCTCGCTCTCTTGGCGGCCCCGCCGCTCTCGAGTAATCAATAAAATTGTTGAGGTGGGTTAGGAAACTGTTACGAAGCCGTTGACGTAGACGGCGCTGCTTCTACCGCTGCCGCTTCCACCGCTGCCGCTTCTACCGCTTTTGATTCAGCCTTAGCTACAGCTTCTTCTTCTTGCTCAGCGCCGCCGGCGGAAATTGCGCTATTTTAAATAATGTTTATTTTGCCTCTGGTTCAAGCATTGTTTTCGTGTTTTCTTCGCATTTTGTTCGTATTTTCCGTTTTCGTTATTTAAACATTTTTTCTTGTTGTTGCCAAATTGACATTTCACAACTTTTTTTCTTTGGCTTTTTGTTTTTTTTTGGCCAAAGAGAAAGATGTGGGAGTTGTTGAGGGAGGCTGGCTGGCATTTTGGCCACTTGATTGGCAATTGTAGAGAAACAAAAGCAACAAAATATAGACGGTAGCCAAAAATATGTGACGTTTTGAGAGAGATAACACACATTTAAATGCAGACTTAAAGCATTCCATTAAATGCAGAGCAAAGCATTCCATTTTATGCAGATCGCAAAAGTATGACTCACAGTGGTTATAAATTGTTTATAAATAAATTAATTAGAGAAGAATTTTAATGGGGGAAATACCTTGCTATCTAAATTAATTAAATTACCTAGATAAACCCTTGTCACGATGTATTTAAGTATGTATCTCAGTATCTTAGTGCAAGGGTTAGGAGACCTGTAATTAACCTTTTTTTGAGACCTTTTGGGGCTAAGGGATATACCATTAATTTTAGGAATTTGACCATATTTTTAATCCATATCCAAATAGCTTTTTCAGTTGATGTATTAACATATTATTTTCTCTGTTATATTTTATACTAATGGATAAATAAATTACGTGATCAATGCATTAATTATAGGAAGCTAAAATCATGGTTTTTATTTAACCAGAAACTATAAGTTTTATTCAGCATTCACGGGCTCCACAGAAATCTCTTTGAAACGAAGGGAACATTAGAAAAAAATCCCAAAAATATAATTTAACTTTGAAAAAAACTAAACAACTAAAAACTCTATGACTTTTAAAAATCCGCCATTAAGTCTCCAAAATCTCCAGAGATTTCTGCGGCACTCTAGATAATTTTTCACAAGTTGAACTTATTTACTAAAAGATTTCAAAATCCAACTAATAAACTCCAAAATTTCTAGAGATTTCCATTATTGCTAAGAAATCCGTAAACACAATTTAAAGTCTCCAAATCTCTAGAGATTGTTCCTCCCTTTTTTCCAACATTTTTTGCCACTTACAGTATCGCTTCATCAGGCTCTTCTTGTAGGCCGCCGATCGCTCCGCCTTCCTTTCCGGCTTCAGGCGCATCCTCGCCCGCTCGCACTGCGCGGAGTCATCGGACTCGGTGCCGGAGTAAGTGCGTCCCCGCCGGCGACTGGCCGCTGAGACGGCTGCTGCAGCAGCAGCTGAAGCGGCAGCATTGGAGGCACCACCCAGTGACAAATCCAGTGGCGAGTCATAGTCATCCTGGTAGGGTTCCAACAGCTCCTCATCTTCGCCGTCCGCCTCAACATCAGCATCGGCATCGTCCACATCCTCCAGCGTCTCCTCGTCCTCAATGTCGCTCATGGGCTGCTGCTGCTGTTGCTGCTGCTGCTGGGAGTGAGACTGGGACTGCTGCTGTGGTGGCGCTGCTGTGATCACCGAACTCCTTTGCAGCTGCTGCTTGCGCTCCCACAGGATCTTGGAGACATCGTCCAGGGTGCTCCGGGTCTTGTCCGGCGAGGCTTGCTGTTGTCTTAGGTGGTTGTAGAGCACTTTGAACTCCCGACAGTCGGTCACCTCCTCCTCCTCCTCCTCGTCCTCGTGCTCCTTCGCCTGGCTTCTAATTGCCAGAGGACTTAAAGGTGCTGCTGCTGCTGGTGACTTGGGATTGATTTCAGGTGCTTTCGTAATGATGGTGTTGGTGGACGCAACTGGACTTGGACTTTTTTGCCGCGCCAACACTGACTCGGTATCAACTATGGCACCTGGTTCCGTCTGCTCCACCTTGATCTCCTCCTCCGCGCCCGTTTGCCCTTGCTCTGGCGGGGAATCCTCTTTCGCGAGCTCCTGTATCTCCTCCTTTACCTCTGCTCCTGCGGGTGATGAGGCCTCCGCTGGAGCTGCCGCAGCTGGTGGTGGCGATGTGGGCGTTAGGGGCGATGCCACCGGCGTGGGTGTGGCCGATGACAGCGATGAGGAGGAGCTGGAGCTGGATGAGGATGAGGAACTGGAACTTGAACTCGATAGGGAGCTAGAGCTGGAGCTGGAGCTGGAGCTGGAGCTGGAGACGTTGACGAGGGCTGCCGCCGCCTGGCTGGCGAAATTGTGAGCCGTGGCGGCCACCAAATGTTGCACCATAATCATTTTGCACAACGCCGCGTATGCGTGATGTCTGACTCTTAACGAAATGGGTTCCAATTAGAATATTGCGTATACGCAACGTATATTCACACTGCAGACATGTTTTTGTAACTTTTTTCTTCAATTAAATATATAAACTTCTAGAGATTGCACTACGTTTTTCTTTGCACTTCGTTCGTTGTTGTTTGCTGTGTTTGTTTGTTTGTTTGTTTGTTTCTTGAGGTATTTGCTTGATTTGATTTTATTTTTTTTTAATACGTTTTTTAATATAATTTATAACATTTTGTTGTTTGCACTAATTGTGGACGTTTCTGGCGGCTTAAACTTAAACACATTTTGCTATTATTGCTATTACACTATCGCCAGGCATTCACGCCAAACCTTTGCTTGTTGCTTTCTGTTCTGTTCTGTTCCGTTCTACGTTCTACGTCCACCGTTCTCGGTTCTCTGTTGCTGTTTTGCTGTTTGCCGTTTGTGTTTGGTGCTTTGCTTGCTGTCCGTCGCTCGCCGCGGCACGTCATTTATCTCTTACGGTATCAGCAAAACTAAAATCTAAAGTCAGCACAAAAACCGCTGCCAGTGTTTGTTAGGCGCAAACAACAAACGTTGACGCTGACGCTGACGCTGGCGCTGAACGCTGACGTTGCAGAGTAGCGCTTGCAGCGACGCTGGCATCGCTGCCTGTCTGCATACACAAAAGCGCGCGCGCGCCCCACTCACCGATGCCGTGCCCCAATACCAATATGCACAATATACACGCACACGCCAAGCACGCACTCGCATACGCACACACACTGCAGGTGTAAAAGAGCGCAGAGAAGCGCGGTCTGAATGGGGCTCGCTCGCTCACACGACTGACTGTGCTGCGGTTTAAAGCTGCCGCTGTCGCAGTCACTGCCGCTGCCGCTGTCTCTGCCTCTGTCGCTGCTATTGCGAAAAACGACACAGAGAGGCAGAGCACGAGAGAGAGAGGGATCCAAAGAGAGACACCGAAATGGCAAACAAACGTAATAGCGAGAGAGCGCCAATGTTTGGAGCTGTCTCTCCGTCTGCGGCTTCTGTTTCTGTTTCCTCGGCTGCTTCTGCTGCCTTGCCGCCTCCCCCGCTCCATTGCAGCTACTTGTTTGTGTCGCTGTGTATGCGTGCTTGTGTGCCACATGCGCATTTGCATGCAATTCTCGAGGGGGATTGGCAGGGAAGGTGGGTCGACAAAAGGGGGCTCAAGCAGGGGGTCCAGCAGCAAGTCCCTCAAGAATGTTGTCGAGTTTAGGATTACTTCTTTCAAGCACACACAGAGAAAATGCAGCCCAAATTCTAAACAACAAGTCTCCAAGTCTCCAAAATCCATAGATCCTGGATTAGAATTGTTTAATTCAGAGATCAAAAGATCTTTTTTGGAATCAAACAATAAGCAATTAACGATATTTCAAGTAAATTTATAGAAAAAATATTTTAAATACATAATTCTTACTTTAAATCCCTTAAAAATTCAAAAATCTCCACAGATCTCTGTGATAATGTTAAAATACAAATTATTAATTTTTTTGTAAGACCCTTTGAGTATTTTTCCATTTCCCAGAGACTCCCTGAAATGAATTACGGCATTTAGTGGCGATGCCACAACAAAGACCCGATTAATTCCCTTTTAAAGATCATTACACATCCCGAGCGATTAAAAATAAAAATAAAAGTAAGGCGGCAACCCAGCAACAACAACAACAATCGCAAGCGGCGCGGCTCGGCGACCCAGACCCACTGCTCTCTTGTGCTCTTTCCGACATCTCCCCAACCCCCCCTCCCACACGAATCTCTGGAGAAGGCTCTCCAAATGGGTCAGGCCACGTCCAAAGGGCTAAGCGATCATCTGTTGTCTCTGTCGGGCATCCCATGGGTGGCAGGGGGTATGGGGGCCGAGCGCCAGAGAGAGGCAGCGCTGCTGCAATCGACACGATTATGACTCAATGCAAGTGTATGTAAGTGCTGCTCCCTGTGTGCGTGCGTGCGTTGAGAGGAGCCAGCCGTTGGAGCGCTCTCTGGCGCTCGCTTCCTCGCTGCTGGTGCTGCTCTCTCTCTCTCTCTCTCGGTGTGTCTGTCAGTGGAGCAAATTTTCACTTTCCGTTTGTTTAGTGTTGTTGGGGGCCTTTCCATTTACTTTGCCGATTGCGATTGCAAGTGTGCGAGCGGGAGGGCAGCACTTCTCGGTTCCCTTCTTCTGCCGGGCTCCTCTGCCGCTTGGCGGGCATATAATGTATGTTGCAAATAAAGGAAGCAGAGCAAGTAGACGACGACGACGACGAGCGAGCGAGCAGAAGAGCAGGGAGGAGAAGACGAGCAGGCGAAGAAGAGGCGGCAGAAGGAAGAGTTTTGTTTTTAGAAACAGCGAGGGTGTAGACGCCAAGGGGGCGGGGCTGGTGGCCAGGAGCCGTGGGGTGGGGGGAAGAAGGTGAAGCAGAAGAAGAAGCTAAATGAGGCGACGACGACACAGACATACTTTTGCAATAGCTCTTTGTCTGTGTGTGCGAGTGTCTAAGTGCGAGTGTGTGTGCGAAATGAGTCCAATGTACAGACAACTAAGGCTACACTTTCAAAAAATCTTAGAAAGTGATGCTAATCTAATAAGGATTTCAGAACAAAGAATTTTTACAAAATTAAAAATCAGACTGAGTTTGTTTTTTTAATACATTTATAATACGAACTTAACTTACTCAAAATAAGATCTTTCTTATAATTCCCAAAGGGTTCTGGCATTTTGAAGATGGTTAAAAGTTAATAAAAAGAATATGGCTACTTTATATAATAAATATAATACTTTTAAAACGGAACCCATTGTTTTGCATTTCCATTAATCAAAATCCTAAAGAATTATATTTTCTAACCCGTAACAAAAATTCTGCCCGATTTCTCTACGTGTTGGATTTAGCAACAAATGCAAGGGGAGTACGAGTACACGAATGGAATGGACCTGGGGGAATATCGTTTGGGGTTCGGTTGCCGCCGACGGCTCCTTTTGCCACAAGACGAAGAAGAACAACAAGAAGAAGAGGAGGAAGAAGAAGTCAAAGTCGAAGTAGAAGCAGAAGCAGAAAGAAAGAGGGGACTGAAGACCGAGAAGGACAGACAGACAGTCGTAAAAGAATTTGTTGAAGAGGAAGCGCATAAGGTGGCTCTGTGCGCCGCCTGCTGGAGGTTTCCATTGCTGCTGCCCAGCTCCTCGTTCTCGTTCTCCCGACTCCTGCAGCTCAACCTTTTCTGCACAGACACCAGCTCCTTGACTCCTTCAGCTAGAGGACTCGGAATCGGTGGGTTTAGCATGGATTGGTTTGGGTGTCGCCTGTGTGTTGTCGATTCATGTTTCAACAGAAGTCATTGAACAGCTAACGACAAATGCCGCACACTGGTCATCTAATCACCAATTGGCAGATAATACGAATGTATTGCGTTTAGGAAGTGATTAGAGTTTATTAAAATGCTCTATATTAATCTGATTAATTTGCTAAATTCTTTTGAAATTTTGATCTTTCCAAGAATATATTATAATTGGCTGCTAGCTTGAATCAAAAACCTGTTCTTCTAAGAACAAAAAGATTTGCATTTGGAATTATAGGAAGTTTCCTTGTTGGCTTAAGCACTTTTAATAAATTAAATGTAAATATGTATAAACAAATTTATACATTAAAATATTAAGCTGTAAAGACAGACTGTACATTTGATAAGAACATTCCTTATTTCACTTTCTTTAAACCCCTAACCAGATAACTTCTGAATTATTTCAACTGCATTTTAAAGAGTTTCTAATTTGCGATAACCCTTCATTAGCTGATCTGACTTTAATGACTTTAATACCATTACTTGAATTATTGCACAAGTTAAATTTCAGCTCTGGAATGTAAAAGATCAATAATTAAATATATAAACTCCTTTCTGGCATTCCTAACCTTAAAAAGACTGCAAAAACTTTTGATCCTGGCGCCACTGTGCTAAGCTGGTCGGAGCAACAACAGCGCCACCTACGGGCCAGACAGGCGGAAAGTGGGCAAGGAGGATGTCGGAAATGCTCGATTTCGTTTCGTATCGCTTTCAGCTTTCAGCCCCGCCAACAACAATAAGAATACATATAGAATATATGTATATATATTTAAAACAAACTGTATATTGTGAGCGCAGCAGCGTCATCCAGCAATTTCGGCAGCAGCAGAAAAGCAACAAAAAGCAGCGACGTCGGCGAGACGAAATTTTCGGTGTAAACAGCAGTGAATGACCTCATATCATCTAATACACGCGCCGTGCACTCAAACCCACCGAAATTGGTCGCTCTCACTAACTGACAGAATGTCGAACTGAATAACTGGCCAACTGGCTGACTGACTGACTGACTAACCTGCAAGACCGAAGCTGAAAGCTGAAACAGCAACAGAATCACAATCGCAACCTTCTCCTCCTCCGTCTTCCGCCGCCTTTTGCCATCCTGTTCCCTCGCACACGATTACGATGGAAACGACAAGGCGACAAAAACCTGCTGCTCTTCTTCCTCTACGTCTTTTGCACCCAAAGAAGTTAAGGTACACTGGGAGAAATGTGTGGAATTAATGAGAGGGGTTTTTCCAAGAGAATATTATTTTTCTAAGTTATTTTTGGAGTTTAATGAATAATTTACTCATAATTGCAATTTTAATAAAAATAAATTAAAAATATAAAATTGTTTTTTAAATGAAATTTTAGGTATAACAGTTCTCTAGTTATATCAATAATTTAGGACACAGTTGGACACCAAATTTGCAAATTAGAGCATAGTTATGACACCGCATTCTAAGGTATTTCAAAAAAAGCAAGTGTGACCGTTTGTTGTTACAACCCTTTAAGGATGTACGTTAAGTTTTTCTACTTCTAACCTCGTATTATTTTTATTATAAATAAATATCCATTTAAAAACAAATCAATTTAAATCTGTTTCTATGAAAATGAATATAAACAAATACTTAAGAATTATTCCTGACACAATACCCATCTTTTTTCCCCAGTGCCCTTTTAGAAGCAGACCAGACTTTGTAATTGTTACGCCTGCGATGGGAGGAAGTGGAGGCATCTCTTTGTTCGACGCTCGTAATCTTGCCGAAAAATTATCCATATAGTTTCTTTGTCTGCCCCATCGGCGAGACCGGGGGGTGTGTTTTTATTGGAATTTGCCGGGAAAAAGGACTCTTGTGGGTTAAACGAGCGTCAAGCGACGAACGACGAGCGACGACCGAGGTTATAATGTCGACGAATTGATGATTGCGACTTTGATGCTCGACGAGATTAGGAAGATGCTGCAGTCTGATGGATACCCGATATCAACTGCGAATTCGTGACCTGTTGGCGGAATGGAGCTTTAAACTTGATTTAACGCTCGTCTGGGGACTGGGAAGCCCAAATGCACTTTGTGGGTGCGGGGTTTTTTCTTACCGAATTGGAAAGGAATCTTGCGATAGGTGAGTTTTTCTAACAGATGATTCAGAGACGAACTTAATAATTACTTGACGGGAGAAGGGACTTTTCTTATTGTTTGAATAGGATTTATGAGGGGCAAATAGGTTTAAGTGGGTCTTTGAAGGGGAATAACTCTTAAAATGTAATAAGTCTGTGTTTATAAGAGAGCCCTGGATACAAAAATGTTAATGTTTAAGAGCTCTTTTCATTCAAAACTTTCCACAAATCTTCAGGAAGCTTCTCGATGGTCCAAGAGAAAGAGTGAAAAGCGTCGAACACATGTTTAAATGGCATTCACCTTTTGCTGCAGCAAATTAAATCAAAAGAAGAAATAAACAAAAAATAAAAAACATTTCAATTCAGCGGTTTTTCATTAACTCTCGTGGTCGAAGCCTTCAGCCAGTTCCCCAATTGTTTCCCCATTGTTGCAGCCATCAAATTGGCCAAAATGAAAATGAGTGCAGCTGGTGCACTTGACCATCAGTGGAGTTACCAAAAAAAAAAAATTAAAAGAAAATTAGCCACAGCCGAAAGCCACTCCCGCGACGGCAACGCTGCGTATGAGTAATTCGCTTGTTTGTTTTGCATGTAAAGCGGTTATTACAAGTGTCAACTTTTTGTTATTTTCGGCTCTAGACAAGCCGCGGCAGCAGCAGCAGCAGCAGAAGCCTTGACCGCGACTTGGGTGTGCAAGTTCTTAACTTGTTATTGAAATGACGTACACGAAAAGGCAGCAAAAAGATCAGAGTGTTCGGTGCAGTGCAGACTTTGCTGGCATGATTAAGAATTATGATGATTGCAAGTTTTTTTCCATCACTGCCGCCGAGCTGAGCTCTGCTGAAGTTGGCAACTTTTTTCCCACCCAATGTCAATGATAAGAAATCCGCCGTTTTTGGCTTTATGTCTGTCACTGCCAATGGCGAGTGAGCCAAGAGATTGGTGTCTTTGTTTTTTAGGGGGGATGATGATGGGATTTTAGAGCTGGTGTTTTGTCCTTTTTTATTTGTTAAGGTTAAAATTTTGGTTAAATATTTAAAGTTTCTGGTGAAAGTAAATTTTTCTTGGATATATTTGAAGTTTCGGGTTAATTTATCTTCATTTTTGTGTTAAAAATAATCTCTTTATAAGAGTTTTTTAAACCAAAATAAGAAACAATTGTTCGTATTAAAAATAGACTTTGCTTTGTATTAAGTTTGTTCTCTTAAACATTTTTAAGCACTTTTTACATTAAAAATGTTATTTGCTTTGCGTTTTTGTATTAAGTGTAATTTTTAAACCCTTTTAAAGGTTTTTTCTTATTAAAAATAAATGTTTTCATTGAATTTCTGCATCCATTAAATGTTTTAAAACTTTTTAAAGAATTTCGCACAATAAAAATAAACGTTGGTTTGGGTTTTTGCATAAATATTATATCCTAAAACAATTTAAAGTCAATATCTGTATTGACTTAACTTGCAAAACTATGTAAAACCTAGCATTTACTTAATAAAACAATTTTATTATTAAGAAATAACTTTAAAAATATAACTAACATAAAAATAATTTATATTTCTTGATTTTCCGTATACTTTTTATTATTTCCCTTTAAGAATTTAATATTTCCTCTTCCCTAAATAGATTTTTTGAGCACTTCTCTGCGACTCCTTAAAGTTCCAACCCATCAGCAGTGACATCGTCCGTTGGAGAGTCAACTTTTATGCGTTTTAATTAAACGAAATCGAAAGCGCCAGACGGAGACGAAGACGGAGTCGGAGATGGAGTGAAGCCAAAAGGAAATTGCTGATTGTGCTGCATGCAACATTATTCCGCTGTTGTTGGCCAACAAGCCAGCGGATTCATTTGACCACGGCAACAGCAACAACTTCTACAACTACAACTTGCACTTGACAACGAAAATGGCACAACAACAACAACACTTGGCACAAGCTTGGTAGCTGGAAAAACTCGTCACCGCAAAACAATGGCATTCATCCTACATTTTGGCCCGAAAACAAGTTGCTCATACGCCCCATTGGCATTGTTTTGCTTTTCCTTTCTTTCGAGCTACGAATTCAGCTTCAGCTTTTCAGCTGCTGCACTTGCACTTGCACTTTCTTTTTGCATTATGGTCTGGGGAAAAACTTTCGATTTTCTCGCTTACAGAAAAAGCAGAAAAAAAAAACACACAAAACCATTTCGCTGCTTGGCAAGTTAAAAAGAAAATGAAAGCGAAAATGCGAAATGGAAACGCGCTGCAAAAAATAAGGAGGAGGCGAGGAGAGAAGCTGAAGATCTGAAATGTGTTAGTTGGCAACTTCCAATTGCTAAATGGCAGCCACATGCAACACAACAACAGCAACATGCCCCGACTTAGTTAGCCATTCGAGTTGATGTGGCCAACATAATGGGCTCCCAGCTGAGTGCCACATGCAACGCCATCTAGACAGGCCCTCGGGCCAGAGCGTCAGATGGAAATGGAAATGAAAATGGAAGGTGAAGCAGCTGAGATTCGGACATAATGGGGATACGGATGAAGGCGACTGGCCAGGAAGGAGACTGTGAGGGTAAACACCAGTGTATATTGGTTAGAAATCTAACTAAAATTAATCAAATTACTAAGTTAAGCTAATTAGAAATTATTAGAAGGAGTTTCTATATTAAAATCATAGTATAAATATATTTTTTTAGCATCTGCCTTGATTTTCCTAAATATAAATAAATCCTAAGCCATATTCAGGCTTTAAAATCAATAGAAAATGTTTATCAGTGTTCCTATTCACCATATTTAAACCTCTTAACCCTCACCCAAGCCTTTTGTCTTATATCTCCGATCAATCCTAATTACCATATCTTCAACAGCCTCGAACTTGGCCCACTGAAAGCCAGTATTTTTCCGATCAATTAGCGGCGCTGCTGCTGCTGCTAAAGAAAAACAACTTCAACGAATGTAAAAGAAAGGAAAACTCACAAGAGTTGGCCAGGTTGGATGACCAAGCGGCCAGCAACTTGCAAAATCTCAAATCGCGAATCGCGAATCACATTTGTATGCATCGCCATTCGGCCATTCATAATGAAAGTGAATTTCGCAGAGTTTTTCCAAGTCCAAGACTTGAGTGTGAAGCCAAGCATCGATCTCTGGCTGCCGCTGTTGGCCAATTTCTAATGCCAAAACCAGTTGCCAGTTGCCGACGACGCAACCAGGTAAAAGTATCTTAGTAGGCCGCTTTTGGCATCGTCATCGGCATCGGGCCTAGTACTCGGTATCGAGTCGGGGCATCTGCTGGTATCGGGTAACACTGACTGACTAACTGAGTAACTGACTTCTTGGTCATGCAACATGCAGCAAGCAGCAAGCAGCCGCAGCAGCAGAGTTGGAAAAGCGAAAAGAAAACTGCTGGCCACATGTGGCTGCCTGGCTGGGCAACAAAACATTTTCACATTCGCTCGCCACTGCCGTCGTTTCTTTTCTTTCCTTTTGCATTTCTTTTATTTACATTTACATTTATTTTATTTTCAGTTTTGGTATTTTGTTTTTTGTTTTTCTTCTTTTTTTTTGGCTCAAACAACGTCCACGTCCGTGGCGGAAAGTATTTATTTTAATTAACAAATCGCGTTGGAGTGCTGAGAGTTGCCTTGGTTTTATTATTTTTTTTTTTCGGGCTGCTTGCTCGATTTTCATTTGATTTCCGAAAGCCATCAATTTGAATTTTTACTTTCGCTCTGTCGACGCTTTGCTCGTTTTGAAAATATCAATTCAGTTGGGTTTTTTCTGGTTTTTTGGGAGGAAAATTCAGTTTGACATTGAACTAGAAGGTAGGACGGTCTTTATAGATGAAATTAGAGGAATTTATTTTATTTTCTAAACTTTAAAGAATAAACTATGAAGTTTAAACTATATCTAATTCAACTTAGATAATTTTGTAATTTATTTAAGAAGTTTTTCTAGGCCTAGAATATTCTAAAGTTCCCGGAATGCATATTTATGTTTATATTTCTATCAACAAATAAACAAATTGGATTGCAAAAATCTTGATTATATTATTTATGGTTTAGTGTTGCCATTGTTTACTGCATTTGTGCTTAGTACCTGCGAAAAATCACGTATACACAGTGTAGTCCACGATTTTTCAATGCTTTTTAATATAATATTTATATATATTTCCTGGGAAAGGAATTGAACTATTCAAGACTAAAAGTAGCAACTAAAAATTAAGTAAACTCAAGTTAAGATTACTTAAATATCGAAACTATTCCAAAGAAGAAATATCACGCATACGCCATGTTATCTACAATTTTCTCTATGTACCTCCCACAAATATCTCCCATTCTCGAAAGTGCTGTTGCCTCCTCAACCATAATACATCCAGTGACAATTTCCGATGCAGGCATTGCATTGCATTGCATGTATGTTTTGTCTATAACCTTTTAGAGGTTTTTTCATAACTTCCCTTGACCCGAGGCAGTGGCATTTCTATAATTCTATCGCCGACCGATCGTTCGAATTCTAATGAATATTGAAATTCAATGGAAACACTTCTCGAAACCGCCTACCCCGTCTCGCTCAGTGTCAGTCGCCAAACAGACAAAAGTTGATTAAACTGCACAATAACAAACGGCGGCAACAACTACAACGGGCGTTTTTCAAGTTCAAGCTATTGTGAGTCCGCAAGATAGTCAGTCTCGACAGTCGTTCCAAATGCTAAATTCAAAAGAGCATTTCAACTGGAAAATACCTCAAAAAAAACAAGAACGAAAGACATTATAAGATGCAGGGAATAATGCAGGGGATAATGCAGGGGATAATGCTTAAAAGCATTTGTAAATCTTTCTTATTAAATAAAATATTAAATATGTTTTATTTATATAATATTAAATATATTTTATTTAAAATTAGTGAAAATAATTACTTTTCTCTTTAAAGCAATATTAAATCAGTTTTTGTTCACCTAATTAATTAGTTTTACTTACTGAAAGTCTATAAAAATGATTAAAAACATATCAAAACATCGATATCATTTGTTTATCGAACGATATTTCGATATTTTGCAGACATTTGCCTGATATTTCGATTCTAATGTTGATATGAAATTTTCTAAAGCGAGTTTGAGGGAGTTTGTATTTTATATTTAAAAATTTAATAATCCATGTCTTAATATTTCAGATCACAATTTCGAAATATTAATTTCCGATAGTTATTACAAATCGATAAGTTCGATAAGAAATTTATTCTGACGTTTTATCGATATATATCGAATTTTTATTTTTTTTTTTCTAAACCGTAAATTTTTTGTAAAGCATTTTTTTTTGTTTTTAAAAAGTAATTATTAAATTTACTAATTTTTTTCATAAAATGTATTTTTTTCACTAACAAAACGTATAAAAAGCCCCAAACAAGTGCATCATAAATTGCAATTGCAGTTCTCACACATTATAACAACTTCATTAAATGGAAGAGAACACAATAATATTGTTTATAATCACTAATACTCAAAACTATTAACTAAAAGTGCAAACTCAAAGCCTCAGCTTCAGCTGCTTCTTCAACGTCATCAGCACAGCTTATTGTTGTTGTTCCTTTGCTGTGCGTTTGCATTTTGGTTTTGGTTTTGGCTTTTCGGTTTTTGTTGTTTGTTTACGTGTTTTATTGAAAAAGATTTTCAATGCCATTATAATGCACACACACACACACACACACCAGCACACACTCACTCGCCGTTTGTTGTAAATGCAAGCAAAGCAAACGTCCGTCTAACTGTACGACCGTCAACCGCAGACTTTGGGACCCGAGACGGGGGTTGGCTGTTAGAGGGGAGGTTACACAGGGGGAGGAGGCAGAGGAGGAGGAGGGTCTTGGGGGGTGAACATGACGATGGCGACGACTGCAGCAGAGCAACAGCGCAGCCAGCGGCGACAGCAACGTCAGCGGCAACGCCGACTGCAACCGCTCATCCGCCGAACGGATTTTATTTCTAGTTTTTTTTTTTTTTTTGCTAGTAACTGCCACTAAAACTCGAACGAGGGTCGCCAGGGAAATAGTATATATCTAATCAGTAGTTAAGAAAATTACAGAGAAAATATTAGTAAAAAGATAAGTTGGAAAAGTTACCTTAAAAATATTGAAACTATTATATTTTTGATCATTTTAGCAAAGAATTAAGGTAGGTCATGACACATAAACTGTAGAAAATAATATGTTTGATTTAATTACAGTTCTATAATGCCTAATTGGTGGGTTTAGACTTTGAAATGCTGAAAAAACAAACAAAAGCAAAGTCAAGCATTGAGGTAGGTTATGACACATGAAACATATATTCAGAAACTAGTCAAAACCGATTAAGATTATGATCGAATAAATGCTTTGAACTGTGAAATAGATTAAAAATCAATAAACAGAAAGGTATATGAACTCAGAATCATTAAAATTGAGGAAGGTTATGGAGTTTTAGTTTGTAATATATATTAATAGGTAAGAAAAATGACAAAATAATGAGATGAAAATGTAATTAATTCATTTATTAAATTATTTAATCATTAAATATGTTATTAAAGAGACTTTTAAATATATCCCTGTAATTTATCTCGGTGGCACCTTTTACTTTTCAGCTAATTGAAACATTTTCAAGTTTCCCCCTTCAGAAATTTCTAGAGGCGTCTTAAAAGACAACTTTGTTAGCCACACCTTTCCCGAAGCAAACCCGAGCCAGAGCCGGCTTATTAATATGTTGCAAAGGAAAGTTTTTCGCCGACATGGATGGCCGGCAAATTGATCGTGCAATAATTACTGCATAGCTGCCACAGTTGCCAGTTGCCAGTTGCACGTTGCAAGTCTGCTGATGCTGCTGCTGCTGCTGCTGTTGCTGGAAATGGAAAGCAACGAGAGGGAAAGTGTTGCCAGTTTTCATGGCATTTTCCCAGTCGCCTGTGCCGGCTCTGGCAGTTGCCAGTTGGCAGTTTTCATTTTCCATGGCATGCCGCTAATAATACCAATCATAATGGCCGCATAATAGACACACTGACATTGAAACTAGCCTCTCTGGGCGTGCCTGTGGGCGTTGGGTTTGGTTTTTTGACAGACAGACGAGACAGGGATAGAGACTGTTGGCACAAAACAGATATAGCAGGACAGATTGAGCGAAAAAAGTGGCATGATATTTCTGGCATATTTTTTCCAGCGGAAATTTAGCTTAAAAAATATCAATCTAGCCGGAAAAGGGACCAAGAAGCAGTAAGATCGATTGCCATCATCGATCAAACGTAGGCAGCCTCAAATTTTGCAATTGCAAATGCAATTTGCTGTTGCTTTTTGCTATTGCAAACTAAAAACTGCACAACGGCAGCAGCAGCAGCAACGTCGTCGTCGACGACTGCAACGACATTCAACTGATAGAAGTCAAAGTTCTGAGAGAAGGCGACAGATAACACGTCACTTGACTCGAATGGGGACATGGACAACGTGCGTGTCGCCCCGCAGTTCCTCCCCGCAGCAGCAACTGCAACTACAACGACAACTATAGCAGCAACAGCAGCGGCAGCAGCAACTAAAGCAACAACTACAGCGACAACTACGAGTCCGGCACTCTCGAGAATCGCAATGAATTGTCGTTAGCTTCGCCATTACCCCACGGGCAGTTCACTGGGTATTCTACCTCTCGCACAGCTCACCCCCCCCTCAGCTGCCATCAACCCCTACCAATGCCATTCTCTCGGATCTCAGGCACTGGGAGAAATAGTTGTAAGAATTGTAGAAATTGTAGGAGTTGAAGGATGTGGGATATAAGTTTTTATCTTTTGGAATAATTATAAAAGAAAAATAAATATCTATTTAACTTTAAAGTAATTATTTCTAAATCTTTTAAGATATTATTTCCTAAGTTCCTAAGTTCTTCTTTCAATATACTTTTAGCCACAATTTAAAAGGAGATTTCAGATCCCCAGCCTTTTTATTTAAAGACTTCCTAAAAATGCGTCTAAAAGTAGGCAACACTTTTGAGCGTGTTTTTAAAAAGAAAATTTAACTATTTATAGCCTACTTTTTGATGCCTATTTAAGTGATTTGAAACCAAGAAATTTCATAAAATATAACTGTTTATAGATGTTGTGTTTTTTATATGAATCCTATTATAAATATTCATTTTTATGATACATTTTTATAAAATTTATTTCAAATTTATTTAAGAAAAAAGAATACTAGTTTACAATCCATTAAGTATCTCCGGTGGGAAACCTTTTAAATGTTAGTACTTTTAATATAAAAAGCCTTGATAGTTTTAATTTTCAAAGCAAAGTTGTGTTAATACCTATAACCACCTTTGTATACTTTTCCTTTCTTCCCAAATTGTTTTAGTTCCTCAACTAAAGTCCTAATTTTTCCTCTCTCTGCACTCGATTTCGTTGTTAATTCGCATTTTATTTGATAGAATGTTGCGCGTATCGAACACTGCCACCGCACAATGTTGCAACGGGCTAAAAATCGCTTCGATCTCCCAGAGGTTCGATGGCAAAATAGAGGGGCGGCGTTTATGGCCGTTTGTCTATTTGTCTTTTTGTCGGTTTGTCTGTTTCGTCGGACGGTAGCGCAAAAACAGCCGCAGAAATAAAAAAAAAAAAAACATTTTTTCAATTTAAATTGTTTGTTGTTGCTGGTTCTGGGTTGTGTTTCGTTTTTTTTTTTTCTTATTTTTTTTATATATTTATTTTGGTTTGCTTTTGTTTTATTTGAAATTCTCATTGCGTTGCAGTTGCAGTTAAAGCCAATTGCAGTTGTTTCTGCCGTGTTTGTTGTTGTTTCTTGGCGTGTATTTGAAAGCCAATGTCTCTGCTGGTTAAAATAAGGGGTGCTTAAGGTATTTTCCGGATTGAGATAAAATATAGGTGCATATTTTTTCCTGATACTTCTACCTTCTACTTTTAAAATAATATATCCATTAAATCACGTTTGATTAATCTTAAAATTGGTATGCAAATATATTGTAATATATATATATTACACAGAAGCAAAGGCTATATACAAACAAAGTTCTCTGTAATAAATATAACTTATACAAAATTATTTTATCTTCAAAATCACATACAATTAATCTGAAACTTGGTATGCACCTATATTGTAAAGCGTTTATTACAAGAAAGAACAAATTTTATAAAAACAAAGTTTTCTATGCAAAAAAAATGCTATTTCAAAATTTATTTATCACAAAAACCACCTACGATTGATCTGAAACTTGTTATACTTTTAGGTAAATACTCTATTCTTATAAATACCTACCTGACTAACTGATTTAATAAAAATGTATCACAAAGCCACCTAAAATCGATCTTAGTTTTCCTCGATCCCCGCCACACAGCACCCTGTACAGTGCGAAACTAACGCACAATTACCCACAGACACAAAATGCCTGCCAAGAGCCGCAAACACCAGTGCAACGCAACTATCTATGCACGTACAGATATATAGTATATAGATGTATAAACACATTGAATGCATTTTATTTGCTTAGGCATATTTTTAATTTGCAAGGAAGGAGAACAAATAATGAGTGCCACACAAAATGGCACACAGAGCGAGCGAGATAGAGAGGGACTCATACTAGCAACATCGGCGAGCGCATTGCGAATTGCGAACTGCAAACGAATGCGAATTCACGAGTACGAGCAATAATAATAGCAACAAAATTTTCCTTTTCTAGGTCTAGGCCAGATGCACAATTACATTCTAAAATATGCACACAGCTGAATACATATATAAATATATCTACGTATATATATATGTATATGGCTGGGGAGCAAGCAATGCAGCTGACGTCTCCAGCGGCAACAACAGGTAACACTTGGGATACGATATAGGGCCCACCGGCACTTGACTTCCCCATTAAATTCAAGGGACGATGTGTAGGTACACAGTAGCGAAATTATAGGAGTTATCTTGCATTTTAATATTTAAAGAGATTTTTTTTGTATAATTAAATAATTTTTAGGAGAGTTTAAAAGCTTATAGATGAGCAGAGAATATTGTTTTATAGAATTTCGAGCTGAGAGCGTGCGGGTTCCGGTTCAAGAGCCAACAATGTCATTTGGTTTTTGTTTTATGTTTGCTTTTTTCATGGATTTTATTCGTTTATATTATTATTTTTAATAATAATAGTATTCTGATTTTTAAGAAGCATTTAAAATATTTGAAAATATCAAATCTACTAGATGTTATTATTTTTCCTTTCAAATAGTTATATTTATTTTGAGTGGAAGCCTTCTTCCTTAATTTTTGGCTTTTATGAATTCTGAAAAATAAATATACTTTTTCTACAAATTCAAGACATATCATTTTATAATCATAGTGTACTGTAAGTTTATTATTAACTCAGCCAAAAATTATAATTTTAGACTTTAGATCAATCATCTTATTTTTAAATATTGTGTGGCATTTATATATTTTAAAAATGCTTTCCATTAAAAGATGACTAACATTTCCATCTTAGTGTAAATCAAGAGGAGAATCCGTAATGCAATATCCGTGATTATTTCGCTGAAACTTGGTCTAGTCTCGTTCTCAGTTCCTGCAAGCCATAAATATTAATATATAGAGAGGCGTTTATAGGTATATATGGACGGATTATAGATGCACACGTTGTAGTCAGACATCCGCCTAATATTTTCTGCAATTGCTGTGGCCGTTGGCATTGCAGTTTGTTGCTTTTAGTTGTTGTTCTTACGCATATATGCAATATTCGCTTTCGTTTTTCACGTTTCTGTTTATTCGCTTTGAAGGACAAGCCCCATGTGCCGAGTGCCCATATGTCTATGTGTCGATGTGTCTGGGTGTCGATCTGAATACCGAACTGCAGCAGCAACCAGCAACCAGCAACCAGCGTCTGCTGCTAGTGCTTTCGAATCTATTTACGCATAGACATTTTTGTCGCATAACGAGCACGCAATGAGCCAAGACTTCTCTTACAGGTTTTTCTTGATCCCAAACAGTGTTTTGTTTTGGGGATTCTCTTTTCCAATGTTCTAGGATATCATAGAGAATTCTTGTTCCTTTTATTTAAAGTTAGAAAACATTTAAGGCCACCTTTTAGGGTTCAAAGCAAGAAAGGATTAGTGCCAAGGATTACTTTCCACTTTCTTTTTCATAAATTTCCTCTGCTCTATGGAAAAACTTCCCCCTTTTGGGATTTAAACCCCATTTCTTGCACTAAAAATGTGCTCAATTCCCCACTAGCAGCACACACATCCAATTAGTCTGTTTTTTTGTTGCATTTTTTTTTAAAGCATTTATGACACACATACGCTGCGAGACAGTTTTCCGCTTATTTTCCCCCATATTTTTCGCCATTTCCCGGCGCACTCGCTAATTCCCAAAGAGAGTAGAGCGCGAGATGGACAGCCATCGGGCATATCCGTTGCAAATACTATGTGCACAGATGTATGCGGCGTATACTATATAGTGCTTCGATTCAGATGTGTGTCGGCGCGATCAGAAGGCTAGACGCAGCAGATGACGGATTAGATCGGTAGAGTCCAAAGGGGATACGAGTGCGACCGGTGGAAGTATATATATATGCATATATACATAAGTGGAACTGACAGGAGGAAATAATTAGGGGCAACACGTCGATCAATTAAACGGAGGAGGAAAGGGGTGGGATTGGAATTTCAAAGTGTAGCTAAGATGAGCTATTTTAGATTGTAAATCGAAATATTGAAAGATTATTATTTAAGACATACCATTTGGATATTTTCTTATACCATTAAAGAGAAATAAGATCCTTGGAAAATTCTATATTTTTCGCCATCTTGTAAGTTATAATTAACGATCAATTTTAGGAGTTCTTTAAATGAGTTCTTTAGGTCATTTTATGTGAGGTTTAAAAATAATTTTTTAAAGGTAGGTATTTTATATTGATCCTATTAAGATTTATAACGATGTAACGATCATATATTTTGGGTTGATTTATTTATATTTTCCCAATTACTTACGATATGTTTTTTCCTATCTAGGAATGACAGAAGTTCCTCAAAATTTATTTTTTAATTTTTAAAGAGCAGTGATTTATTACCAAAGTTAGGATCTGGTTAAAAAAAAAGGTATTCGAAAGACCTATTTCTTGATCTTTGCTTATATATTTTGTTATAATGTCTTAGATTATTTCAGGATATTTCTGTACCCATTTCATACGAGTTTCATAACTTTGGATCAGGTTTATTGAAAGGGTGTTCCAAAAAAGATCCCTACTGATCAATGATCAGTGATCATCTAAAGTTCATATTATGCAGATATAATCCGATATTTTATATCATATTATTTCTGGAAGCTCCTATACCAATTTTCACCTAATTCCATAGTCAGGATCTGATTCTTTATAAAGGTATTTCATAGGCAGTCCCTATAAGTCATGTTATACTTGATTTGTGCAAATATATATCCAATTTTAGATATATATTAATCATTAGATTACCCCATAAAGTTTGTATACCAATTTCCACATCTCACCCAAGTTATAGGCTACCGTACTCCCCAAAGGTAAGACCTATAGGCTTCCCCCGATTGATCATCTAATTTTCGGGCTGCGGGCCGCAAACATTGTCTGTTTTGGCGGCGACGGAACGGAAAATGGGATATGCAAACATGAAGCGACGCAGCGCGACGCGAGGCGAGAACTCGGATGCCCGATGTCCGTGTGTTCCTATGTTCGCGTATATATGTTTGTTATAGCGCCGCATCTGATTTTTTCCTTCTACATTTTGCATGATGGGGTGCTGCATGGGCGGGGGGGAAGACCGCCTATGATTGCAAAAGGGGAGCAGAGCCGAGCAATAGCAGAAGCAGCGACAGTGACGGCGGCAGAGCTTTCGCACACTTTGACGGGTGCGCGCACGCTTTGCTTATATGGCACTCTGCTGTTGCTCCCCCCCAGTGACGGCGTGTGTGTGCTTGTGTGCGTATTTATATGCGGCCCGTGTTTGTCTGTATGTACGGACGGGTGCAGCGAACTAATTCAAGGCTGCATACCACACACGCTACGGGCAAAGCAAAAATAAAGCTATCAATGTGTTTGTCGCGCGCGCTCTCCCACTCTCCCAATCTTCCAATCTCCCACTCTCTCGAGCTCTCGCAGTCTTTGGCTGTTCTCTCTATTTCGGTTTGCTCTCTCGCGAGGTGCATTGGTGTTTGTGTGCAAGACAAGTTCAGCGCTAAACATTCAAAGCCATTGCGGTTGGGTGGCGGCGGTGATGGGGGATCGCGACTGAGAATTTTGTAAGGTTGTATCATCATCATCCTCGTTATTGTTGGTGTTGTTGCTTCTTCTTCTTCTTTTTATGCCGCCTTTTGTTTTCATTTTAACGAGATGCGACTGAAGGCGCACGCTCTAATGCAATCACAGTCGGAGTCAGCATAACAGTTACGGTTACAGTCGCATGGAAAGTAAAATGGAACGAGAACTGGAACTGGAGCTCGAGTTGGATCTTGAACAGGAACTGGAAGCCTAGTTCATTTCAGGAGCGGATTGCCTTGGTTTAGGCTCTTAATTCCTAAAATAATTTTATATCTAACAATATTAACTTATGCTAGAAACTAATAAAAGAGAAGCCACCAAGAGATGCCTAAAAGTATGCAGAGAAAAGCGTATAGTTATTTGCTTTAGGAGATTTGAGTTCTCTCGATTTTTCTATAAAAATGGCTCCAAAAGTATGCAATGAAATATTTAAGTTCTCAAATGTATATGCATATTTGGTAGCATACATTTGGGCACAATTAAAATGGTTTTCAATTGTTATTGACATAAAAATCCCTTATATCCAAGTTTTTTAAGATAATAATAATATTATTACAAAACAATATACAATTTAAATTACTTTCATACCATATTTTCCAAACCTATGTATTTAGTTTATTAATTTAAAATCTTTATAATATTTTTGACCATACTGATGGCTTAAATAATATTAAAGGTAAAATCTTTATTACTATCAATTTAATTGAAAATGTTTAAAACGAGATATTTACCTAGTTGCACCTACGAATTTACCTCTCGGAACCCCCTTTTATCCTATTTTATTATCGCTTCTCCTTCTCTCTTTCTCTCTCTTTTCTAGTCGCTTTTCCTATGAGGTTGTTGCATTTGTTTTCGCCCGCTGATGAGGTGAAGGTGAAAATTTGTGCAAAAACAGCTTGGGGGCCCCCTTTCTATTGCACCCAGTACAAAAAAAAAAAAAAAAAAAAAAAAAAAAGACAATAGGGATTATGCCGAACTGGTTGCATGTTGCTTATGTAGTAGTAGTTGCTGTTATTGCTGCAATAGTTGCTGTTGTCGTGGGTTAATGGGTTACAGTGCAATTAGGACAGCAAAATGGGGGAGACAAGGAGATATAGATGCAACTATATGTGAGTATATATATTACTGCAGTTGTGTGCGCTGGCATATTGAATCTGATTAATATGTAATGGGAGCGATGATGTATGCAAAGCAGCAGCAGAAGGAAGTTCACTGAATAAGGATTGTCACAAGGAGCAGGTTTATCTTTCAATAATGAGAGGAAATAACCATAATTTTAATCAGCAAAATAAATTGGGGAAATGTCCCTAAAGTTGGGTAAGTGAAGGTATTATTTAAGGCAGTATTCCCTATAAAGAAGCTCGGCTAATGTAAATAATAACACTTATCCCGATTTCAAAGGTAAAAATAAATTTAATACCCATTTTTTTCAGTTAAAAAATCCTTAAATCTCTTAACTTGCACTAAATAAATTAAATTTTTTGTGTAAAATAATACAAGAGATAGAAAAATGTATAAATTAAATATTAAATAAAGCCACCAGGCAAATTTCCCATTTCCATTCAATTTCCCAATCTCAAAACGAATGTAGAATTATCTCGAAACACATTACGATAGGCCATAAGCTTGGCCCAAAAACTAATTAAGTTTTCTCATCTGTAAGCTGGCTAGCAAAGTGCCACTGGACCAGTGGACCATTAATCAATCTGCAAGTTGACAAAATGGCGTACAAAATGACTTCATTGGCAGTACAAAAGAGTGAGCCCGAAGTGAAACCCCATAATGCTTTGGCTTTTGCTTATACAACGAGGCTAAGGCGAGGCTCCTGCCAAAAATTGAGAATGCAACAGCAACAACTAAGCGATATCCGTTAAAACTTGAACTCGGCGGTCAACCTGCAATGCGTACGAACAAATTTAGATAAAACGCAAAACAAATGCACAACAAAGTAACAAAAAAAAATTAGGAAAATGTAAATAAAACAAAAAATGAGAAAGGAAGCGAGATGTGGCAAGCCGAAGTTTTGCTTACACTTTTTAGTTACAGGAAAAATGTACGTTTTTTCATTTTTTTAATTCAAGAGATATGACGATATATCGATGAATTATATTTTCTGATTTTAACTACAAATAAAACCATCGAAATCCAAAGAAAAAATTATTTTGATTTACTTAATAATATTTACTAATTAATATTGAATACAATTTTTCTTACAAAAATAAGACAACATCCTGTATTTTTTATTTTTTTTTTTTTTTTACAGAGAAAAACAATAGTTTTAAGACTTTAAAATAATTAAAATCCGGTATGCGTAAGATTTTATTCTAGATCTGAAATCAATTGAAATTGTGTCCAAAAGTATGCTACAAAATGTTGCACATGACATTGACAGCATGAATTGGCAGAAAAATTTATTGTGCCTACTTTAAGGCACCTTATTTAATTAATTTTAAATCCATAAAGGCTCCGCTTTTAATTCGAAATATAAAAACAAATGTTTTGCCAAGACGAATTAAACGTCAGTTTAAAACGAAAATAAGTATTGAGAATTTGCCTATTTTAGCTTTTAAAGTTCTGCAAAATTCTTTAGCATAAAAAATCCTACAATTACCCTAAAAAATCCCTCTTATTTTATCCCTAAATAAATCCCAGAAAATTAAACTTCAAACTTAAGTGATAATACCCTCTCCTAGACAGGGTGCACTGGGAAAAGACAACAGCAACAGTAACAACAAATGCCAAAGCAATCAACAAAACTGCAAAGTGCATTTCGCAGTGGCAACGTTTGGCACTCAGGCGTTGTTTTATTTTTTTTTCTTACTCGGAGGGGTATTAGAGAGGGGTTTGCCCCCCAGGGGGCTGGGGCTTTTCGAGGGAGGCTCAGGGGGTTGAGTAGTCGCTGGTGACAGTGACGTGCTCGGCCCGGTTCGGTTCGGTTCAGTTCGTTTGCTGGCTGGCAATGGACAAATGAACGCCCCTGACATCGTTAGTTGTTGCTGTTGTTGTTGTAGCCGCTGTTACTCGTGTAGTAGTTGCTGTTATTGCAATTGCTGTTGTTGTTCGTTCGTTCGTTGTTGGTTGTAATTGTTGTTCCGACGCTTTTGCACGCAGAAAATCCTGATTTGGTTATAACAACGCACATTTGAAAAAAAAAAACAAAATAGAGAAAAAATAAAAGCACAGCAGCGAGTCAGCGACAAAGCGGCAACAGCGATTTTGATTTGAAATTCAAATTGGCAATCCAAATCTAAAGCCAAGAAATGCGTGAACAGCACACACATATAGCCCTGAGCAATGGCTAAAATGATACATTCGTAGAATAGAAAATGTCAGTCGGAGTAATCAAATAAATAATCTGGCTAAGTGCTGCTGGATGCCAGGGTTGGCGGCCGAAAAAGCAGCTCAAAAACTTCAAAAACTGAAAGTGAAAACCAAGGCAAAAGCTCGCTGCAGTCTTTGCAATTTTTTAGTTGGAATTTTTGCGGAGGAAAGTGAAATTTCCATGGGATGGGAAAGATGGCATTCATAGAAATTGATTTGGATTGAAAATAATGCTATGTCAATGCATTTATTTAATTGTAAACAGAAAGAAAATTAATTAACTAAGAAAAAAGTTACACAATTGGGCCATAAAAGGTGGAGGCTTAACGAATATATCTAAGTTTTTTGAACAGCAAAAAATTTGGTTAGTATATTTATTTTGATACTTTAAATTTATTATTTTAATATTTTAATACCTCAAAAACCTTTCTTAAAAAATATTGCAGGAAACTCAAACACAAACTAAACGATTTTTTAAGCAGGGGTGCCCACCCCGATTACTATTTTGGCTCTTCCGTAAGCCCGGACTTGGACATCCCTGCTTAAGGGTCCTATTTTTAGCAGTAAATGCCTGACATTTTTTAGAAGAATTGGAATTTCTAATTTATTATATTATACAGGGATGCCAGATAATCCACTGAAATCGCAGGGAATTTAAAATCACTTGAAAAGCGGCACAAAAGTATGCAGTAAAATATTTCCAAGCCAAAGTCAATGAAAGTTAGTTTTCTTTTATAGATATATAAATATTTTAGCATATTTTGGAGCCTGTTTTAATTGTTTTCATATCCTCAGCGATTTCTGTGGCACCCCTGATAATATTGTATCATAAGTACTGCAGATAGTAATTTGTAAGAAATAGTTTTAATGATACCTTGTTTAGTAGCTTGAACCAAAAATCCTCACATGTTTTTCCAAATACCGCAAAAATCTAAATTCCCCATTTATAATCAATTAAACCAACAATTACATGCTAATGACAGTTAACAACCCAAAACACAAATAGACATGCAAACTGCTAAATACCAGTGGAAATGATCACAAATCAAATGGACATCCAAGCCGTTCAGACAATCAATCTGTCAGATATTTTCTCACAGCGCCCAGCCCTAGAAAATTCGATGTTGCAGCTTTTGAAGTGATCGGACGGACTAACGCAGAAACTAACGCACTTTTCAAAAATAACAAAAAAAAAAAAATAAAACTAAACTGCGGCTTGGTCGTGTGTGGAACCCCTTGACATTAATAGCGAGTCGTCGCGAGAGAAGTCTGCTGCAGGGGATGGAATGGGGATTCGAGGGGCACCAAGCTGCTCTGGGGATGGTGGAACCGCCACAAAAGAACCTTGGACCGGCGCTGAACTCGCTGCAAAGTGAACAATCTTAGCCGTCTCGACGCGTCGGTAGCGTTGACGACCGCTCGCAATGTCAACGGCTCGAGCAGCATTGGGTTTTTTTTTTTATTTCTCATTTTCAATGACTGCCAGCTTCCAGCAGTCCGAGTCCGAGTCCGAGTTAGAATCGGATTCCGAGAGTTAGTCCGGGTTGGCGGTGGTGGAGGTGTATCCTTGAAAGCGAGAGTTCAATGCTTGGGCCGTGCGGCGTTTGAACCCAGCCGAAAAAAAGGAAGACTAGAAAAAACAAGGCGGCGTCAGGACATTCTTTGCCTCAGCCTCCTTTTATCGATATTTGGAGGATACACCGTGGGAAAATGTTGGAAATTGTTTGGGAATTTGCCTAAAAGATATTTTATCAGAAGAAATGTTTATTTAAATTATTCTGGGAGGCCCTAACTAAAGGGAATTTTAATAAAATGTATCCTAGTTTGGTGTCCTTTATAGTTTTCGATACCTTTTCGAATTTCTGCACGTCGTTTGGAGAATTTTGTTTCAAATCAATTAAAATGTCACAGAAGAGTATGCAACAAACTCAATTTGAAGCACAAAATTCATTGCCTACTTTTAGGCGCCTCTTAAAAATACTATTACCAATTTCTAAAAGCATCCTTGGATAAGAGAAAGAATTGAAATAGTCTGTCCCATTTTTTTGCCAGGTGTCCCTGAAATTGTGGGTGGGCCTAGGACGCAGGACCCAAACTGATTGCGCCTTGTTTGCGGCGTGAACTTCAACGAAATTGTTCAAGTTCAAGGTTGCCGGAAAGCCCGAGCCTCGAACCTCGAACGCAGAACGCAGAGAACCCCAAACCCAAACAGTCGGCTCTTTGTCTGCGGCACGCACACACACTTACACACACCCCTTGCACCCACTCAGGCACAGGCACACGCACCCGCACGCCAAAATGGCCGACTACCATTTTGTCTGTGTGTGGCCCCCCGAAAACACCAATACACACGCCAATTTAGGCAGACATTTCCTACACACGAAGCACAGGCCAGCGCCGCCACCACCCACACAGACACGCAGACGAAGCGAGGCAAATATCCTTTTGACCTTGAGCGCACAATTTCCACACGCAAAATTTATTGACCCGACTGTCTGACTTGGCTTCGCCTCATTCGGAAACTTTGTGGAAAACAAAAACGAGCAGCGACAGCAGCAACACATAAAAAAAGTGAAATATAGGAGAAAGGAAGCTAGGTTCAGCAAGTCGAAATTTTGATGGTCTTTCTGAATTTTGGAATATATATTTACAAGGAAAATAGGGTAATAAACAGCAGATAAACCACTGAAATTTCATTGAAATTGGTGAAAATATTATGTAAATTAGTCCCAAGCATGATTTAAAAATCTAAACATTTATCTGATGTTAAAAAAATAAAAGCATATTGATCTGAAATTGCTTTCAGGTTTTAATAAATCAGTTAATTGTTTATCATGTTGATGAGCAGCAAATCCATATTTTTCTCATAAAAATAAACCGAATTGATAATATTTTTTTAATAAAATCTGGACATATTTGAATAAGGATATTTGTATTCGCATAAAAATGAGCTAAAAAAGCTTATTTATTAAAAATATTGAGTTTACCTTTGCTGAATATATTTTGGCTTAAAATATTAGCCTGGAACAGAGTTATATCAATCAGATATTAAATATTTCTTAGCCTCAGAACAAACTCCCTAAGAAACAACCGAAACACAATACCCTCAGAAAGAGTATAACAGTATGCGAAAAAAAGGAGAAAATAGAAGGCAAAGGCATACCGAAAATGGCCGTCCTGTGCGGCTCCCCGAACCCCTCGCGGGGTTCTGTCTGGGTTTTATTTTCTGTTTCCCTTCTTTTTCGGTCGAGAAAAGGAAGTAGGTGCCCGCCGGAAAAGGGGGCGGGTATGTGGCATCGGCGGCGGCGGCGGCAGTCTAGGGGAAGGCTGCGGTATGGCAGACGCTTCCCAGAAGAACGAGGGGGCTCACTCAAGCCCAGGCTCTAGTCGCAGCCGTCTGTGCCTTTCGTGTCAATAGACGTTTATTTGTCTGCCCCCCCCTGGAAAAACCCTAACCCCCCCGTGGAAAATCCCTACCCTCCCAGCGGGTGGTGGCAGACCCTACCAAAATTTCGGTTTCCTTTCCATTTCTTCTTTTTTTTTTTAAGGCACAGCCACGACGAGACAACAACCCGACGACGACGACGGGCTTGGAGCGTCGACATTTCAGCCGCAGTCGCAGTCGTTAGGTGGTTGACTGTCGCGAGGGGGCGTGTGTTGGGTTTGTTTTAGGGAGGACATCCTGTCGGGATTTAATAAACAAGTTACTGGCCTTTTTATTTATTTCTGGCTGTTGTGTATGTTTGGATGACAGTTTCAGTTTTTACGGCGGAATGGCAGACACGCTACGCGGGGAAAGGTTCTTGGCAGAAATTATCCATGGGACCCGATGGGAAATTCAATTAGTTAAAATAAATATTTTTAAAAAGAATTTACAAGGGGATTTGTTGGTAGTTTAGAAGTTAATGAAGAAATTTTGATAGGAACAAAAAAATTTTATATTTTTGAGAGCTTTGTTTTAACAAAAAAGGATAAGGAAAAATGTTCTAAGAACTTCAATAAATTTTAAAGATTTTTTTGAAATATTTTATACTTATTTAATAGCTTTGAACAAATTTAAAGGCTAATTATAAGATTAATTTTAATTAATTTGTTTCTAATTATTTCAAACTGTTTAGCTTTTCCAATATCAAGGCCTCAAGCTTACGGTGCGTATACGTGATATAAATTGTTAATAAAAAAACTTTTATGAAATATGGTGGGAAACTTCGCTCTGAACCGCATGTACTGCTTTGTTCAAGCAGTTCTCTCCATTGATAAAGCAGTTAAGCAAGCAGTGTAGCACTGCTTTCCATGTAAAATTAAAAGCGCCACCTATCATGTAGAAATCAATGTTAAATACAAGCTTTAATTGTCTGGCAACTCTGATCATTGGCGCTAAATTTGAAATCAAAACCGGAAATGAACATTCAATCCTAAAAACATTTTAAAACCTTATATTCTCATTCCTATTTTATCTTAATATTTTTATCCACATTTTAAGCACTTCTTAGTTCACTAAAAAAGAATAATGAAAAATCTTTCACTTACCCCCTAGCTTGTCCATCCTTTTCTCGATGTTCAAACACTTGGACATTAGCTTCTCGACGAGCAGCGGATTGGCTGCGGCGCTCGTTCCGAAGCGTGGCTCTTCCGCCAGCGGCTGTCCGCCCATGAGGGCATACTCCAGCTTAGTGGCACCACAGTCGCCGGCTACTCCTCCACCAGAACCAACTCCTCCTCCTCCTCCAGGTCCTGCTCCTCCCGAACATTCATTATTATTGTTATTGATCAGATCACCGCACAAAGCGGCCGCTGCTGCCGCTAGCGCCGCCGATGCCACCGAATTCGAGCCATCGAAGGCACTGCCGGTGGCATCCGCCAGACTGGCGGCCACCGAATCGACCAATCCCTGGGCAGTCAGCTGGGCATTCTCTTTGGCTAGCAGATCGTCGGCAACGGCGGCCACCGCGCTGCCAAAGTCATCCGATCCGATCACATTGTTGTTGTTCTCCTCCTGGGAAGCACCACGGCGTCAGGCGGGAGGATTGGGAGTAGTTTATACAGCGGAGAGGGAAGACATAGAGAAGAGCAGAGAGAGAAACGAAACGAAATAATGATGAAAAATCCGCTTTAAGGTTGCACCCTTCGGCCAGCAGTGCTGCCTTGAAATCTGTCTGGTTACACAGGTCGACAAAAATCGACCTTTTTTTTGGCGGCGAATAAAAGCCATTGATTCTGATAGATCTGAATCGGTACATTACTAGTTCGAAACTGAAAAGTTGCCATCACCCACCAATTTTGAGAAAATCGCGGTCAAAGTAGCATGCACTGCTTGAATCGGCACTTTTCAAGGCTTAAAAACTCCCAAACCTTACGTTGCCCAGAGCGGGTATTCAGCTTAAAAAGAGCTTTGGCCTTTCTACTTCAATAGCAAACAATAATATCCAATGAGAGACCTCTCGTTTTTTAGTTATAATGCATTTTACAAACTTAAATTTGTCACACATTTTTGCTATGTTGTAGCCCTGATATTTCGAACATTTTTTTTAGAGACTGCTTTGGGTTCGGAACATTGATGTTTCTTAAAACTTTCCAGGAATTAATTGTTAATAAGTTGAATACTTTAAGCATAAATTCAACTTTGTATATAAATATGATAATAAAAAATGTCCAGAGAATGTGTTGTCGGCCCATAAAACGTTTGGTTTGTGTACTTAAGTTATAATCCCAAACCAATGTTTCCAACCAAAGCCAAGACTCTCACCAGATTTGTTAAGTTTCAGGGCTACAACATAGCAAAAATTTGTGACAAATTTAAGTTTGTAAAATGCATTATAACTTAAGAACGAGAGGTCTCCCATTGCATATTATTGTTTAATATTGAAGTAGAAAGGCCAAAGCTCCTTTTAAGCTGAATACCCGCTCTGGCCAACGTAAGGTTTGGGAGTTTTTACGCCTTGAAAAGTGCCGATTCAAGCAGTGCATGCTACTTTGACCGCGATTTTCTCAAAATTGGTGGGTGATGGAAACTTTTCAGTTTCGGACAAGTAATGTACTGGTTCAGATATATCAGAATCAATGGCTTTTATTCGCCGGCATTTTTCTTGTCGACCAGTGTTATCTGTCGGGCCTTTAAAGGTCTAAGAGTGGGAAATGTCTATAATTTAATCTAAAATACGATAGCCTTTAGATTTTAAATTAAACTTAAGTTTTCGTAAAGGAAAAATAATTTTTAAAAAATTCGAAAGAATAAAAGAAAGTATATTACTTTAAAGAGGAACCTTTTTATACCTAAAGAGGTAATATTTAACACTAAAAACCCTTCAATAAGTAAACCAAAACGTCTTCCTTAATTTCCTGCTTTTTCTTTTACGTTATTTTCCTGTTTCAGTCCAGTTTTTATGTGTAAATTCCTTATTGGCAGCACTGCCTTTGGCCCGACAATATATGTATGTGGAGTATGAGGTAATATTTGATGATTATTATAAAACTTCTCTGATCTGTTCTTGGCGGATGTACATTTTCGACTTTCACCTCGACGGTGGCCAAATCGGACAGCAGGCTCTCGATCTCGAAGTTGCCCTCGAAGCTGCGGAAGAGCTCATCCGAGGAGTCGCTGCCGCAGAGCGGTTCCACCACCACATTCACGCTGCGGGCCGCCGCTCCGTTCAGTTCGCTGCAATGCTGCACTGTTCCACCATTTTGTCCCACGCCCAGGGACACGCCCAGGGATACGCCTCCTCCTCCTCCTCCTCCTCCTCCTCCGATGGACTGCTGCGGATTGCCGTTGGGGTTGCTAGCCGATTGGATTGTGGGATTTATGTTTTCCGTTCCAGTCACCGTTGAATCATCCTAAGAGGTTTAATGGGATAATTAAATAAATAAATAAATATGGTGAATATATTTAGAGAGGAGGTAGTGATGGGTGAAAGGGAAAGTTTTTCTTTCAATTAAATTATTATAGCTTCTTTATAGTTTTAGGCAAATTAGTCTTTTCCTTTTCCTTTGAATTGTATTATATATTATTGTATTAAAATCCTAAGGATTGAGCTTTTAAGATATTTCTCTAAAGACTGAAGTTTGTAATTAATTTAAAAGGATACCTAAAATTATGCAATGATCTTGTAAAGGATCAAAAATAGTTTATCTACGCCTTTAAAATTCACTGAAATCGTGACCAACACTATGCTGGAAAATTGTACATAATTGGAAAAATAAAACTAAACTAAATTAGGTTACTGAAACATTTTATTGCATACTTTTAGACGCAATTTTTTGTGTATTACAAAATTCTATAGATTTGCGTGGAGCCCCGGAATAATTTGCAAGCAATTTTAAAACTATAATAATTCATTGCATACTTTTAGGCACGTTTTTCAAATGATTTCAAATCCAAATGAAATTTCTGTGAAATCTGTCCTACCTTTCTAGCTTATAATATACTTACGATCCCTTTTTGCTTAATAACATTTCCTTAAATTAGGTAACCCCCTTTATACTCACGGCTATGCATGTGGCCAAGTCTAGACCTCCGACGAGTCGACCATCGTTATCCGGACACCAGAGCAGCGCATCGTCGATAAAGGGCATCGCTGAGAGGGCAAAGCCTGCACTGCAAATGCTGTTCGCTGCCAGCGTGCAGCCGTTTCCCGAAAACCCCTGCCAGTCGCGAAAGTTCTGATCAATCTTGATGCCACCCAGGTCCAGGGTTCTCCTCTCGTCTCAAATCAGGAAATGTACTAACTTATTCCTCCTCCTTTCTTTCTTTCTTTCTTTCTTGTATACCTATCACACTTGGTATCGAATCGCTCTTCTTTCACAATATTTTCATAAGATTTTTGCGTTTGGAAATTTTTTTTCTGTTTTGTAGGCACTTTACATCAGACGGTTTTTGGTTATTCCATAAAAATTTGTATAAAGTTTGCTTAGTTTTAGTCGAAAAAAGATCGAAATCCGTTCCCTTGACGATGTGTGTAAAACTCGTTTCAATAATTTTGTTTTTAACGCACTTAAAAGTGTTAAGATTTAAAAATCCTTGTCTTGTATATATGTATAAGTGTAACGTTAATTTTAATATTATTTTGGCTTTGTTTTGGAGTCTGCAAAGAGAGGAGAAAAGAGGTTTTCTATTATTAATAGTGGGATTTTAATTAGAAATAAAAAATGGATTATTGTGGTTGATATTTGGTAAAAAAAATTATTAAAAGGATTAACACAACTATATTATTTTTGCTTTTAAATAATTATTTTTTAAGCAACTTCAAGGCAATATTTCTTAGACTTTACAAGGCTTAAAGCTATCAAAATCCTTTTAACTATTTAAAATTGCTAAACAATAGACATAAAATGTTTCCTTAGCAGTAGCCTGTTTTTATTTAATTTATTAATATAAAAAAATTATATATACATCAAATAAAAATAATATTGATTTAACAATACCTAAAACTAGAGAAATATTTTTTCATTTAAGTATTTTTTGGAATATAATCGCTTTTATTTTAAGTCTTCATTTCATACAAAACTTTGTTACAAAATATTTAAATAATCAAAAGTTTTCCCTATTTTTTGGTACTAAGATTGAAAATCTTTCAGTATTTTATCTTTGAAAATCTTTATTTATTTTGGATTTACCTAGTTTCTTAGGATACTAAGGTGACATTACAATTGCCAAGTATTTTTGGGTAAGCCTTATTAAATCTCTACTCTTATTAATCCAAAGACTCCCTTTCCTCATACCAATTTATCTAAATACGAAAAAATCCCCTCCATTTCATTGCCTTTTCCGAAGTTTTTCTTTGGGGAAATTCCCGACCATCTGAATTTGCATCTGCATTGCCCAACAATGCAGCATCATGGGGCTTCCATTAAATTATTTACATTTATACAGCCATCAAATATATATATCTATAGATATATAATAGAGAGAAGAAGATGAAAAATATAGAAAGTCGTCTTGTTGCATTGTTTCAATTTTTGCCTTGCGGCTTCCGGTTATAACTAATTTTCCTTTGAATTAAAGCTTTGTGTCTCGCTCTCCGCTTGTCTCATCTCGTGTTTGTGTTTAAAGTTCAATAACATTAGAAATTGCGAATTACAACATAAAGGCGAAAGAGCGGAAAGAAAACTGGGCAGCCGAGAGGACAGAAAGACGACGAAATTTTTGTCTGAAAACTGCGCAGAAAAAAAATACGAAAAATAGCAAAGACAAAAAAAAAAAAAAAAACGAAAATAGAAGCAAAGCTGGAAAAATGCTTTTTACATAACATGTTACTGAACTGCAACAGCAACAGCAGTGGCGGCTGCGGCGGTGGTGGCGGCGGCAACAAGTTTTGCACTCGCCAAATTCATTACAAGTGAAAGTCCAAAAACAACAGCAACATTACTGCAACTGCAGCAGCAGCAGCAATAGCAAAAACTATAACAACAATAAGAGTAAGTTAGGCAACAACAACATTGCATTCGCAGCGCAAAAAGTTCGTTAACATTGAACTACGAAGCAACCGAGGCGGAATACGAAGAGAAAAATATGCGCATAGAAAATATATATATATATATATAGACAAAACTGCAAAATAGCTAACAACAAACAGCAAACTTGAAAGCAGCTCGAAAATGCAAGCGTTAGTTGAAAAAAATCAGAAAAAAATAAGGTGTATGCAAGCGAGGAGCAACAAATGATATCAGGTTTAATAGCAGCAACAACAAAAATGGCAGCTAAATAAATAATTGTTACTACATAATATTTGCAGGAATGGGAATGTTGAGGAAAAGTGCTAGTTAAATATAAGGAATGGCAATGAAAATAGTAGAGAAAAACCTATTATAAAATCATAAATAATAGCAGCTGATCAAGTCTTAGTGAGATCCTGAATAATAATTAAGAGCAAGTAAAATAATAGTAACCCCTAAAAATTAAACAATATTGCAAAAGCCACAATTAGTCTGGCAAAGCCTGTTTTTTAAGGACTAAACATATAATTTTTTAAAAATAATTGGAATAAGAGGAGCCAGAACAAGATTTTGAATACCAAAAAAAAGTTACAATAAATAACAGAACTAGGCATAGAACTTATTGCAGCAAAATGAACGATTGCAACTTTTTATTCTTATTATAGAACCAATAAAACGTTTCTTTAAGCAAAAATACGAATAAAACACAATAAAATCTGCAGCAAAAAATCTCAAATTCAAGCAGCAATATCCCTGATAAATGCACTAACAACTGCCACAAGAACCTGGACCCACCACATCTTTAGCAAAAATAACAACTAGAAATAACAGCTATAGAAAATATTAGCATTAAAAAACGAAGGAACAGAAAACAATAGCAACATTGTCTTGAAGAACACGAGCCAAAAAAGAAATAAAAACAGCAGCAAACTAAGTTGCTAAAGAGAAAAAGCTATAAAGAAGATATAGGAAAAACAGACGTAAAAAAAGGAAAAAGAAAAGCAGCAGCACCATTAGAAAATTAAAAAAAAAAGAAAAGCAGAAGCTATATCAGAGGCAGGAGGAGCAGCATAAGCAGTACCAGCAATAGGAACAAAAACACAAGAAAAAGTAAGTAAAAATATCTATAGAAATAGGCAAACAATATTTAGAAAAAAAAGCAGTAACATCAGTTGCTTAGAAGGGCAATAAAAAGACAGCAATATCAGCTACAGAAAAGCACGAAAACCTAAAGCAATATCAGTTGCTGGAAGAGCAACATTAGCAATAGAAGCAACAACATCCAGAGCAAAGTCAAAGGCAAAGCCAAAGGCAAAACCAACAGCAACATCAATTGCTGGCCGAGTACATTGAACAACAATTGCAAGTTGCAACTGCAATAGCAGCAGCAAGAGCAACCACATGCAACATAGACATTACAGCATTGCGCCGCCTGGCACCCGCGTCGTCATCATTTCTCTTTTTCTCCTTCTCCTCTCTCTCTATATTTTCCTATTGCAGTCTTTCCTTTGGCCTCTTCGGGTTTTCCACAGCTTGCTGTTATGATGCGCCTGCGCGGCGGAAAACTCGTTTTTCATTATTCAATACAAGCAGCAGCGGCGCAAGCCATGGCCGCCGAGCAGCTATTTCACTTTCCAGCCAAACGGCAAGTTCAAGCGAAAAAAGCGAAGGAAAACTTGAAATACAAAAAGCGAAAAGAAAAGCAAAAAAGCGAGAAAGAAAGAGAGGGCGACAGAGAGAGAGAAGCAAGAAAGGAAAAGCCAGTGGAAAAGCACCTCCAGCTTCAGCTGGCGCCAAGTTTGCCATTTGGCCGTTTACTGTTCGCCGTTCGCCCATTCGCCCCGCGGCCTGAATTATAATTAGACATTTGGCCCGGGCCGCTCAACATTTATGCAAAATATTGGTTTGCGTTTACCCCTGTTACCCCTGTTACCCCTTTTTCCTGCTTTACGGGAATCATGAATAATCACAGAGCCGCAACAGTGCGTATACGCAATCTCTGATTAGCGGAACAGCCACATAGATTGCATAGAAGCTAAGAATTTGTGTACTTAGTAGGTGCACAGAACGAAATTAAGTGATCTGGTTAGAATTAGATTAATTTATAGGGAGTTTTGGATTAATTAAAGGCTTAAATGGATATTGTTATGGAACACAGACGGTAAACCCAAGAACTAACAAGAAACATGTACAGGATGCAACATCCTCATAAGCATCAGCATCAGCTTTGAGGATGAAGAACATGGAATTAAAATCCTCATTTAATGACTTTAATCAAAGATGCCAATGAAAGGTATTTAAAATATTATTTAGTTAAATATAACATAAAAATACAGATCTTTCAGAACTTAAGCCTTTGATCTTCTCTCTTTTTAAGTAATAAACTCAAAGAAATTATATATTATATACATCATATTTTTAAGCATTTTCCTCTTTAGATTTCCCATTGAACATCCCTTTTTATGATTGTAAGTTCTAGTAATTTCTTCAATATTTATTTATTTATCTTATTTATGGCATTACTTTCTGAATAATATTTCTTCAATATTAACTATTTTGTTTCAGTGTTACAGAGCTCTAAGCTCCATCACTTCCTGGTTTCCCCTCTGAGAGAGTGGCTAGCAATGGGAATTCTCGATTTGGGTGCGGTCCATCGCCCGCCGATCACCGATCTCTGATCTCCGAGTGACCAGTACACGCATTGAGAATTATTCCCAGCTTGCATTCTGAAGGGGTTCTCCACATCTCAGGGGTTCTTAACGGGAGTGGAAAGCTTTCTAGTTTTCTCTGAAACTGCTGACCTTACGGTGATTGCTAATCAAAAAGTGGGGTTCCCGTAAGGAAAAACATTAAGAAAGAGTATTGGTACCAGAGTTTATATTTTAAAATGATAAAAAAATGTATTTAATATATTTGTTTAAAATTTTCATCTAATATATTTGTTTAAAACTTTCGTAAATGCCTTTCTAAGATTCTTTGATATTTAAAATTGGTTTGCAACTTAACTTGAGTTTCTTTAAACTAAATAATATTTTTTAATATTTATTTTCTGGCCCAGAATGTTCTTTTAAAAATCTACCATCCTTCAAAAAATAAGGGGATTTACATTTTAAAAAATTTAAATGTAAAATTGTCTAAAGAAATTATATAATGCGTATTCCTTATAGAAAATCTACTTCAAATAACTTAAAAAATTACTAAATCATTCTTTGAAATTTAAACAATATTTTAAACTAATTTAATTGCTTTTTATAATAAACTTACATATATTAAAACTAAATTAAATTACATAGCCATTTTCCAACACATTGAACCGAAGCTAGATTTGACAGGTCGCCCTAATCTATATAATTATTAAATAACATGCGGCTATAGCCTATTGTTAGGGTTTATCGTGTCACAAATTGCACACCTATGGAAGTGATATTCCCTTGACAAATTCCAGTTCTAGAGATCAGATCGCGAGATGACCTCAAAATTTGGGCGGGTTCTTAACTCACCTTTCGCTTTTTTTGTTGTTTTTTGTTGTCGTTGCTGAATGTTGATTACTTTCCTCGATTTGTAAATGGTTTCGTTGGTGTAAATATATAAATTTTGATTGTTTGTTACTTGTATATGTATATTGAACTACGATTTAATATTGTTATTGCTAATATTATTATTATCCGTAAGGCAGTGTAAAGTTGTCAAAAAGTTGTTTACTTATTTGGATTTGGATTGATTCACTTGTTGCACATTGACAATTGTATTTGCTTTGCTTGCTTTCCTTTTTTGTATTATTTTAAACACTTCTTTTTTTGTGGCAGCAACACTTGTCACAGGTAAGTGGAATATTGGGGGGAAACAGTCTCTGAATTAGCCGGCGAGCCGAGTTTTATCTTACAGCGAATGCGATAGATGTATAAAGTTTTATTGCCATTAGCATCGATATCGATGGCATTGACCAAATTTGCATCAGTTCCCAGTTTGCTGCTTTTGGCACGCATTTATGGTGTTTGAAGGTGCGCTGGGGCATTTGGGGTCTGGGAGGGTCGGAGGACGCGAGGGCGGCTGTGAAAATCGCCCCCAAGAGTCACCGAGATTTCACCGCCGAATCGCCGAGCGAAAAGTCCCCGCGCGTCGCCACCTATGTCGGCTTGCTGTGCGGCCTCTGCAAGTAGAATCGAAAGAGATCCAATCAATAAATATGAAATAAACCAAAGATCGCTGCATAAGTTGGAATTGTTTAAAAAAATACAAAAAAATAAAGCAACAACAAAAACAAATGGTGTGAGACATTGACAAACCGGTTGACGGGTCTCCGAGCAGCCGAGCCAGAGGCCAAGACAACGCCGAAGATCAGGGTGTTCCCATTAACACTATTTGGCGGGAGATCGTTAATATATAACTATTACTCATTATTTAGCCTTAGCTAGGATATATTATATTACTTATTAAAATAATTGGCTTTCTATGCAATTGTATAGAATTCTAATTATAATTTCGTGAAATATATCCTGCTGTCAAAAATTATGTAATCAAAAAGTATGTAATGCCACAATATGTATAGGCGAGTCATGATTTCTGGGGATGAAATCAAAACGACTATGGATCTCGAGTTAGCTAAAAAAAACACGTATACAAATAAATATATAATGTATTGATAGATATCGACATCGAACTGAATAGTTTATACTAAATTTGGTTGCTTAAATATTTTATTGCATACTTTTGGACAATTTTTCAATTGATTTTAAAATGGCATTAATTTCTTTCATATATTTTCCGATTTTATTTGTGTAAATTATCATTATAAATTTGTTAACTAATTGTATTTGAAGGAAATTGATTTTTAGTTACATTTCCAAAATATATAATACCATTAAATAGCCGAGAGAAAGTAAGTAAAACATATTGCCTACTTATAGGCGGGCTATAATTTATGTTAAGTTGCTTATGTGTGACAAGCTCACTAATTTTAAGTTGTAAACTTGAAGTGTTAGGAAAAACTTTATAAAATAAATGTATATGCACAAATTGAAGTAACTAAATTTGTATTCTTACTAAATATATAGTCATAACATCCATCATGAGTAAAATAAATCGATCGAAAATATATTATTTACATCCAAGATAAACAAATATATTTATACTTAAAATTTAATTCTATTATGAATTATATCTTATGTATAATTTAAAAATGATTCTATTATGATTTATTTTGTTTAATCACCTATTTCTTGTTTATTTTGTATAATTATTGTGTAAACTAGAGCACCTTTTCTCCTTAATTTTTGAGGTATTTTCCAGAACACCCTCTGCCTCATCAAACCTCCCAATTTCTGCATAGAATTCGATAATAAAATCTTTTGAAGAAACCAATTCGACGCACACTTCAAAGCTTTCGATGCCTGCAAATTTATGGAAGAGCTTTTCCTATATAAAAACTATATAAGCTATACAAGTAGTAGAGCTATGCAAAATGCGTTAGCTGCAGAGAACGAGAGAGGGAGGGACAGAGAGAGATCTTGGCTGAGAGAGAGACAGGTGGAAGGCAAAGAGAGAGAGACACGAAGTGCGCCGGCTTCTTTGACTTTTGTCTATTAACTGCGTAAATACGTATGTGTGTGTGTGTGTCTGTCGTTCTTGTTGTTATTATTATTCGCTGAGCTTTTGCAGTGTTTTTATTATTTTTATTGTTTGTTTTTCTGTTCGCTTTCAAGTGTGTGTGTGTGTGTGTGTGTATGGTGACCTTCTCACACTGTCATGGCTACGTATAATAAAATAGTAGAAAAACAAAAGCTTTCGGCTTTATAATTTGTATGCAGCTCCCAATGCGTGTCGACGTGTCTGTCTGCGTGAAGAACATAAGCGAGTCGTGCTTGAAAAACAACAACAACAACAACAACATAAGATACTATATAAACTACAATAGCTAGAAAAAAAAAAACTAAAAGCAACAACCACAGGCGATTTCATTGAACAAAATATTATTAACGTTCCGCTCAAGATCGTCGCTTTTTTTCGCCATTTGAAAAGTTAAGTTAGGTTTTTGTTTTGTTGTTTTTTGCTGGCTAACTTGAAATACTTCCGATTCATTGGTAAAAAAGCTTTTTTTATGTTTGGTGACAAGCTAAGAATAGGGAAAAAAACATTAATTTACTTAGCTCGTAATTAATGGGTTTAATTCTGTATGAAATTGTTAAGGGAAGTGTTAGGATCTGTCATTTACATCTTACATAATATATTAATGTAGCTTAGGAAAAATTATTAACAATTATTGGTAATAATTTAGCAGAGAATATAAAAAGCTAAGCCTATAATTTAGCTAAGAATTTGTTGAAATATTCTGAATATTTCCTTAACTTATTTCTAATTTGTTAACCTTTATCTGAAGCTCTTTTACTATCTATATCAAAAAAAATACTTATAAATAAACCTTAAATAAGTGCTTTTTCTACCTTAAATTATACTAAATACTTATTTTCCTTGATCAATAGCTTTCAGCCTTTTAAATATTAGTCACATTTTAAGCTAAATCAATTCAAGCAAGTGGCTAAATTTTAACCTTGGTCTTGTGCTTTTACTATTTGTGAATAAATTTAAACAAAAATGGCAAAAGGCTTGTTTTAAAATACAATTTAGCTTAGTTTTGAAGGGAAATTGTCATTCTATATTTTCAATAGATTTATATAATTACTTCCCTGATTAATTCCCTAATATTATTAGTAATTTAGCAAGTAGACAAATTTTAGCCTTAGATTTTGTGCTTTACTTTTTGTATTCGCTTGCCTGTTGTAACCACAAAAAGCTATGGGCTTTTTTTTCACTATTTTGTTATTGTTGTTGCTTAGCCAAGTGACCTTCTTCCCCCGTTGCTTCTGCTTCTTCTTTTGCTGCCGTCGTTTTTTATTCAGTTTTTTTTTTTTTTTCTTTTCGATTCAAGTTTAAGGTCATCGCTTTGGGGGTCTAGACCCGTCGACTCGTTGTAGATTTGTAAAGTCTGTAGACGGCAGACCGTAGACTGTAGACAGTCGCTAATGCCGCACTAATGGCCATTGCTGTGGGGTATTTGTTGTAGCTGTTTTTTACAGGTACAGGTAGCACCCAACACCCCCTTTGCGCTTCCACCTCACCAGCCCCCTTCCCAAGGGCGTAACGAATGTTGCTGTAATCGTGCGTCTCCTTCTAGATACTCGCTTTTTGTTTATGTTTTTTTTTTTGCTTTACTGTTTTTACACACTAAGAAAATTGAAATCGTAAAAAGAAGAAGCAACGAGAAAGAAAGCTAACTTCGGTAAACCGAAGTTTGTATACCCTTGCAGTCTGCAATTAGATCATTGAAAATCAATCCATTTTGGTAATGTTGAAAAAAAAATGTCAAATTACGTAAATTTTGTAAATTTTACATTTTACATGTAGAATTTTACATTTTCATATAAATCGACCGATCCCTTCTATGGCAGCTATATGATATAGATGTCCGATCTTAATGAAATTAAAACCGTAATTCTAGAACTATAAAAAACGACTGTATCTCGAAATTTATAGAAATTCGTTGAAAAACAGAGAAGTTAACATTTTTTTTGTTCATTAATTTCACTATCATTTCTATGGCAGCTATAAGATACAGTGGTCCGATTTTGGCCGTTCCGACATATATACTGCGTTCTAAAGAAATAAGACTATGCTGAAAATTTCAGCCCGATAGCTCAAAAACTGAGAGACTAGTTCGCGTAGAAACCGACAGACGGACAGACGGACAGACGGACAGACAGACGGACACGGCTAGATCGACTCAGCTGGTGATGCTGATCAAGAATATATATACTTTATGGGGTCGGAGATGCCTCCTTCACTGCGTTGCAAACATCATGACAAAATTATTATACCCTCTGCAAGGGTATAAAAAGAGCTTTAACTGAAAGCGTAATTGATATTAATTTATTTATTTGTATATTGTTTTTGAACTTTGAAATTTTTTTCTATTTCTATTATTTTTATTAAGTAAATATTGTATTTTTTTATAATGTATTCTCTGAGACGTCCATTAAATTCGGCTGTTTTCAATGTTTTTAGTTAAACGCTTCACGTGTGTGGAAAGTAAATATTCAATTGGTTAATGCCTCTCATTATGTGTGACTAATTTGCAGCGAAGAAAAAAAGCATTACATTAAGTAAAAGAGTGAAACAAATTGAACAAGTCGGTCAGGGCAATTTATGAATACATTTTAAATAATACAAAAAAGTTGTAAGTAAGCCTTTCGATTTTTAATAATAATAAACGTAATTACTTATACATATTTAGTGAAATATCTATTATTATAAGAGTTTAAAGGTTAAAAATTAATATATTTCCAGTAAGACATTAGTATTCACATTAAAATAATCTTTTATCTTAAGGAAACTTTAAATATTTTACCATAAACTTGTATACTTTGAGCATGTTTCACATAAATGTCTGTACTTATCATCGACAAAAGCTTTAAACATTTATTAAATCGTTAAAAAATATATAAACCTTATAGTTCTGAAGATTCATTTAATTTATTCAAAGTTTTCCATTAGCCAACGGTCACATGAGCGAGAGGGAAACCCTTTAGGATCGCACCTTAATTCCATATACCTATATATTACACATCCGCCACGTTGGCCCACTAAAACATTTAATTTATAAATGCTTGTTAATTAATCAGGCATTCATTTTCATGCCGTATATGCCCTCAAAAAGCAATTACCAAAATTATTATCATCATTATCGTTATGGGAGCGAGAAATGAACGCAAAATTCATTGGCATCTCGCATTGGGTCGCACGCGGCGTATGCGTTATATGCCTGTTGATGGCGATGATTTCTTCATTGTGTTACAGCAGAACCCAAACAAAAAACCTTTAACTTAACCATGGGAAACCGACGACCTTGCCTCTGAATTATACAACCAAATTCTTGGCTGGCACAGTATAAGTAGAAACACAAGTCAAAATTTAACCAGCAACAGCAACAAAAAAAAAAGCTGAATTCTAATTAAATTAACAAAAATAAACATAAACAACAGGGAATGTTAAATGGAAATATTATTCTGCCAGCGCCATAAAAAGTGCGATCAAGAAGCACAGCGCAGACACACGAGACACACGGCCATTATGCATAATACGTTATGTATAATGGATAGTGGATAGTGGATAGTACATAATGGAGATGGCGACGACGACGAAGGAAAAGTTGAGTCAGGCCTCACAGAGAACTCATCTGACAGATATATAAGTATATCTGATATATATATACATATGTATATATGCCCCACTCACTAACTGATCCCATTGTTCTCTCCGATGGCCTCTAAGCAAAACTGTAAGTGTACAAGTGTAAGTGTCAGTGTAAGTGCAGTGGAATAATTATAAAAGAAATGTTTGCACTGGGAAAAAGTTGATTATTTAAGGTGTATTTTATTTTTAAAGTCTTTTAAATGTATTATTTTAGCTTAGGAATTTTTGGAACCTTTTAAAAATGTTATTTATATGCAAAAACTAAGATTTATGAATGGAAATATTATATGGCTGTGATTTTGTACAGATTATAGCTTTAATAAAATTATAAATGGCTTTAAAAGTGATTCTCAAATATTAAATGTATTATTTTGAGCAATATTCAGATTATTCAATAGTATTTAATAATTTTTTTACATCTTTAGCGTAGTTATTCAATGATTTTTTTTAATTTTAATAATTTTAGTGTTTGTTTTTCAGGGGAAAATTATTTTATGAACATAAGGAAACCCTAAAAACTATCTCATTTTAATTAAAAAAGGGAAGATCGTATTTTCCATTTTTTTAAAGAAATTTAATGAAAGCTTTCTGATTTAATAAAAATATTTATAAGTATAAAAAGATTATTGTTCACGCGTAAAAACGTATATATGTATATTTATACATATATATATATTATATATATACAAATCTAGCCGCGCCTATCTTGAAATAGCGGCCACTTGGTCACTTGACAAATATTGTAAATGTAATCTGAACCCCTGCGTGGGATTTCAGAAGATAAGACGACCAGATGTGCGGCCTGCGTAGGTCATAGAGTAAAATTAGAGTTCAATCTCCTATTTAAAAGGGAGATCGCCTTAAATAAAATCAGTTTCTTACAAAAACTCACATGTAAACGTCTTATATTTTGTGACCGCTTTACAATTATTTTAGACATATATTTTCCAGGTAATTCAATAAACGCCTAAAACATTTAAAACATATTAAAGCCTATAAAAACCGTCCATTTAAAATCAAAAATAGTTCATTAATCTAATAAAATTACGAATAAAAACTTTTTTTTTATAAATATGAAAAAATGTATTTAAAAATAACTAATTAGTTCGCAATTCACTAAATTCACAAAAAAAGTTAATAAAAAATCTACCAGCTTTAATAAAATGTAGTTTGTGTCTATGACTTAATTAAGAACTTAATATAATTTCATTATTTCCTCAAATTTCCGTCTCTCTATCTTAAAAAAAAATAAAAAAAGTATTAGAAAAACAAGAAGCGCAGCAAAATTGAAAAACAAAGAAGAGGCATAACTTACTACAATATATTGACGTGTGTGTGTTCCAACGTGCCACCAGCAAAGTGCATGTGTGTGTGTGTGAATAAAATACACGCAACCTTCAAAAAAATCTAACAAAGCAAACTTGTTCAATAGTCATATGCGTATCAGGAAGTCAGCGTTTCAAGGATTGACTCATTGAAAAAGTCGAATGCGACGACGACGACGGCAACAAAAACAAGTTAGTCGCTGTCACACACACATGCACTTGCTCACAATCACAAAAATACACACACACACACACACAGGCAAACGCGGGGCATTAGAAACTTTTGCGAAAAAGCGCGCCCGGCAAAATGCAATGCAAAAAGCAGCAACAACACTTTATTTACAGTAAAGCACCACACACACAACGAAGATCAGTTGCAATATATTGCACTGCTCTCTTAGTCTCACTCAGAGTGAGCTTTTAAGCAAGTGAGACTGCTTACTCTTAGTTGCAATATTTGCTCTTTTGGATTTGACTTCTCTTGGCTGACTTCTCTTCCGTTTGCTGTTGCTCTTCCGTCTGTCAGTCATTACTCGCTCTGATTTCATTCAAATTGTTTAACGCAAAAGTGCAAATACCGCAAAAACGACGCGAGAGTTTTTCTGCTTGTTTATTTTTGTTATTATTGCCGCTGCTGCTGCTGGTTGTTGTTGCTGCCCACTCCAGCCGCAAAAATTTTACTTTTCATTGTGCGAAATTACTCACAAGAAAATGATAATTACGATTTGTGAGGTAATTTCTTTGCGGCAAAAAACTCAAGCAAAAGCAGGCAAAAGGGCAGGGAACTCGCAAAAAAAGAAAAAATAAAGGAAAAAGAAATTGGCGGGCAAATACAAATGCATTTCATTGAAATTGTAAAATGTTTAAAAATACAGGAATAAATAAATGTTAAAGAAAAAAATCAAGTTGTGCTAGGTTTATTTTATACGTGGGCTGCTACATATATTTCTGGCCTAATAATGAAAATACGAATATTTATTAAGGAAAATAGTTTTATTGTTTTTCAAAATATTCTCCATCAAGATTTACACACTTTTGCATGCGCTCAAACCAATTTTCGAAGCACTTTTTCCACTCTGATTGACACACCTCAAAAACATGGTTTTTGAATGCTTCAACAGCATCTTCTGGCGACGAAAATCGTTGACCACGCATTTTCTTCTTGATGTGAGGGAATAAAAAGAAGTTATTTGGTGCCAAGTCAGGACTGTACGGCGGATGACCCATCAATTCGACGTTTTGGCCAGTCAAAAAGGCGCTGGTTTGAGCCGATGTGTGAGAGCTCGCATTGTCATGGTGCACAATGATTCGTCTTCCCTTGTTCGTTTTTCGAATTTCACCGAAGACTTCAGGCAAACAAATGGTGGTGTACCAATCAGAATTGACCGTCCTACGTTGCTCAAGAGGAACAGTAGCCACATGACCAGTTTTTGC
>VNJW01012882.1:0-63319 GCA_008042615.1 Drosophila auraria
GGGGAAGGGGGAGGAGGCAATCGCTGCTCGGTTGTAGCGCTTCGACAGCCGTGAGAATAATGTGGAATTGATAAAAGTCGTAAAGGCAAGCCATATTATATGCAATTTAGTACATAAATTAACTTTTTTTTGTGTTTTTATTGACAATTTTATTGCATATTTTTTTTATTGGCGGCGATGGCGGTAGCGCCACTATTATTTGCCTTCAACTCCATTACGGAACATTACATTAATAATACGCCCAATCAAATTCGTTAAATTAATTTCTCTTTTTAAAGTTTATTTATAAAGTTTGTTTACAAAACACAGCTGGAAATACAAGTCAGTGTGACCGATCTTGACCGATTCTGACCATTTTCTTTGTATTCTTCGGTCACACTCGTTCCCGAACGAAATATATCGCAATTTCGCTCACGAAATTTCGTAAGCGGTTTTAGTTGATCTTAGTACTAGGCTTTACAAATAATTTCGGAACGACAAATTCTTGTATTGTAGAATACAAATAGTACTGGTAAAATGCATTGATCGTGCAAAAAAATATTTCAGAAAATGTTCACTTTTGTCATAATTTAATCCACTTTATGCCGTATGAATTTACCTGGAAATTCTCCTGTACATATGTATTTATGTTATGTATTCTTGATCAACATCACCAGGCGAGTCGAACTAGCCATGGCCGTCTGTCCGTATGAAACAACAGATCTCAGGGACTATAACACATTTCAATCTGTTGCTGATCAAGTTTGTTTTAAAATTTGGCCCCCCACTTCCGCCCTCAAAAATCATAAGAAACGTTATACTTGTGATTTTCGGCTTAGAGTAAATAAACAAATCATGTGCTTTTTAATTTCACCCACAATGCTTTGGGTACCGGGTATCACTTTAGGCTTAATGAAAAAACAATGGAAATCACGATTAAATAAATATTTAGCAGCTGTGCGTGTGTTCTCCAGCTTAACTCTATGACCCCGACGGCCGATTGTCGCACAGGTTGCTCCAGTCGGGCACGTGCTCGCTCTTCAGATACGTCTCCTTGGCCAGAGATCGGGTCTGAATGAGATCCGTGGCGCCGCACAGAGCACCGCCCAGCCAGGCGGTGAAGTTCTGCTTGCCGATGGGATTAAAGAACTTGAACTGCAGCTGGCCGTGAAAGCGTGTCGCGTAGAACGGATCCTCGGTGAGCAGATGCTGCATTTCGTGCCGAAGACGAGACTGCAGACCCTGCACCATTGAGCCGCCGCCAACCAGCAGCACGCTCTCGACCAGCGAGCGTCGCATGTCCAGGGTGCAGTCGAGAATGGAGCGGAGGATGAGATGCGGCAGACTGTCCCGCTCGTTGCTGGGCTCAAACATGATCTCGTAGACCGTTTCGCGCAGACTGCCGGGCACATGAATGACCGCATCGTGATCGCTGACGATGTAGTCCACGCCCGGCGGCGGCGTTGGCTGATCCTCGCCTCCCTTGGCGCGGGCCTGCGACCTCTCAAAGGTAGTCACGAAGCAGGTGCGCACCTTAATGTCCTCCAGTACGCTCTCCGTCAGCAGATCCTCCTTGACGCCCGCCTCCAGCAGCTGGCGCCGGATCTCCGCGTGGATGGCGCTGCCTCCGTAGCTCTGATCCTTGAACGCGGACATGATCTGCACACCGCTGTAGACGGGCATGACGCTAGTCTCGCTATAACCAATGTCCACCACCACGGCGGTGGGCACGGCCAGCGTAGACAGGGCAATTAGGTGCACGGGCACGAACAGCACCGACGAGACGTCGAAGTGAACGAAGAGCACGCGCGCCAGAGTTTCCCGAAGCACGGTGGGTCCGAACACGTTCTCCACCACCACAAACTTGCGCTCCTTGGGGCTGACCAGCAGGTGCCTGGAAGCAGCAGGGAAATGCGATTACAATTGCGTTTACAAGGACCTGCAAGAGCCACCACATACTTGAAGAAAACGGTCTGCAGGAAGTCCACGAGCTGGTCGTGCAGCTCCTCCGTCGTTTCGTATTCGAACAGCCTCTTCCGGATCCCCGTCGTGGTCAGCACCACCTCCGTGGGCAAGATCTTTCGAGGACACGCCTCCGCCGTGAAGCCAAGCCTAAAAAGGGAGACGAGAACGCGATGATATCACCTTTATTCTAACAACAGGTCGCCGCCATGGCTTTCACTTACTTTGTGTAGGCGGTGCCGATGTCCAGGACGATGGGAGGCTTCTCCTGCATAACGCTCTCGTAGATGGGCATGGTCGAAAACTTGCCGACGGCCAAATATAATGTTGAACAGCGAATTTGTTTAAGTTTGGAGGATTTTTTCTTTTGGATTACCAATCAGTATGACCGCGTGTGATCTGCTTATTATTAAATATACTAGAAAAATCGGAAAAAAAAAAATATATATATCACAGAGCCAAAGCCGAATACAAGTGAATTTTTATTTGTTATTAATCAATTGACTTAATCTTTAAACTATAATGATATGAAAATAGGAAAATATAATTTTAATTTAATTTAATTGGGTTGTCCCAAACAGTGCAAAATATCTCTGTCCAAGTTCGCCACCTTGCGGAAAATACTGTTTGCGGTATATTTTTAAAAGTATATTTTAACGGTAGAGCGGCGGTCCTACTACGAAGAAGTAAACAAATTTCAAAGTTTAAACAACAAACATGAGCTACATACAATTCGAGAGTGGCAGAGAGAAGGATAAGGCTCGGCAGGAGCTGCGGGAGGCCCGCGCCGAGATGCTCCAGCAGGCCAAGGAGCGGGCTGAGGCTCGGGACCAGCGGGAGCGCCAGAAGGAGCTGCGCGGCGAATCCGACTGGATGCTGCCTGCAGTGGCCAAGAAACTGGAGAAACCTTCAGCTGCCGCTTCAAAGAAGAAAAAGGCCAAGCACAATTCCAAGTCAAAGTCTTCGAAGGTCAAGAAATCCTCTAAGAAGAGCAAGAAGAGGCACAAAAGGAGAAGCAGCAGCAGCGAGAGCAGCAACAGTGAATCCTCCGAATCCAGCACCAATTCCAGCTCATCCGAATCCAGTGAGGGCGATAAGGAAAGCAGGCGACACAAGAAGAAGAAATCCAAGTCCAAGCGGAGCCGCAAAGATAGCAGCAGCGATAGTGAGGAATGGGTGGAGCGGAGTGCTCCCGTGTCTGAGAAACCGGCGGAGGCGTCGACATCCCTGCAGCGCGACACCTGGATGACCAGCGAGGCCCTTCTACTGAAGACCTTCTCCAAGGAACGCAAGGAGCAGGTCAAGCCCAACGAGAAGCTGCAGCAGATCGACGCCTACGATCCTGCCAAGAGTGGCCGCGAGCTAAATCCCTACTGGAAGAGCAACGGCACGGGCCTGCCCGGCTTCCAAAGGCCCCAAGCCGACGACGACGACGACGGCCCAGCCAGTCGGAAATTGCTTACCTCCGCACAGGGCTCCTCCTCGCGCGGCTGGCGAAAACCGAATGCTAAGGCTCCTCCTAGTCCAGGACGCAGGAGACGGAGCAGATCACCTTCAAAAAGTGCCTCTTCAGAGGAAGAGGGGCACGAGATGGTGGAGGTGGATGACGAGCCCGAGGAGAAAGCCAGCTCCGGCTGCCTCACGGACGAACAGATCAACGAGCTGGCCGGGAAAGCCATCAAGGCAGAGCTGAAGGGCAAGACAGTGCTGGCGGCCGAACTGAACCAGCAGCTAGAGGCGGCCCGCAAGGCGAGGGTGGAGTTCATCGCCTCCGGTAAATCAGTACCAAGGGCCAATAGCAAGCTAGCGAAGGCCAAGCCCTCTGCTGACTCGGAGCATGTGCTGCTGACAAGGACGGATCAGAGCGGGAACGTGCGTCCCTTGGTGCAGGGCAAGACGGCGGCGGCGGCCAGCGATCCCCGCGAGCTGTACGGCGGGCGCAGGGGTCAGAAGCGCAGCAGCAAGAAGATTGACACCCACGTGGACGGCCAGCGAGTGCGGTACTTCGCCGACGACGATCGCTACGACATTAAGCAGATGGTAAGTTTGAGCACCGATCCCGCCCAGATACAGACACAGCCAATAATCCATGAATCCGTCACCGCCAGTTTGAACGGGAGAAGCATGCCACGGCCGCCGAGTCCAACCTACAGTACGCCGACATTCTGTCCAAGCACAAGAATCCCAACGACGATCTGGAGGACATATTTGCCGACAAGGTCCGCAAGAACATCTCGGAGGCCGACGTCGAGAAACGTGAACTGCAGAGTGCCATCCGGGAGCACGAGAAGCTGGCAGCCACTTTGGAGAACTGCGAGCGCTGTTTCGATTCCGCCAAGCTGGACAAGCAACTGCTGGTGTCCATGGGCGAGAAGATCTACCTCAGTTTGCCCTGGTACGTGGGCCTGCAGGGCGGCCACTGTATCCTAACGACCCTGCAGCACGTCTCCTGCTGCACACAGCTGGACGAGGACGCCTGGGAGGAGTTGAGCAACTTCCGCAAGGCTCTCACCCGCATGTTCGCCGCCCGGCGCCAGGATGTGGTTTTCTATGAGATCGCCAACAAGCTGCACCGTCGTCCCCACGTCAGCGTCCACTGCATTCCCATTCCCGCCAGCAAGGGCGAGATGGCGCCCTTCTACTTCAAGAAGGCCATCGAGGAGTCGGAGCAGGAGTGGTGCATCAACAAGCAGCTGGTCTCCCTGCGCCAGAAGTCGCTGCGTGCGGCCATTCCCAAGGGCCTGCCCTACGTGTGGGTGCATTTTGGCATGGACTCGGGATTTGCGCACGTGATCGAGGACCAAGACCGCTTTCCGGCCAACTTTGCACAGGTAAGTTCGAGCTAAGGAATATGCATGAGCCTGGACCGGGATTGAGGTATTTTTTTTCATACACTTTTCAGGAAATACTTGGCGGAATGCTGGAGCTGAATCCAAATGCCTGGCGGAAGCCGCGAAAGGAGCATAACCCCATCGGAAAGGTCAAGTCGTTCGCCGAGAACTGGAAGAGTTTCGACTGCACAGAGCACTGAGTGGCTTGCAGGGTTCTATTCTTGACTCTAGCTTTGCCAATGAACCTAGTTTAAGTTAAATGTGTTGCTTTGTTGTATTAAAAACTCGAGTAATTATTTATCTCTTAATGTTGTTGGTCCGATGGGTTTGTTGGGTATTTTTATGTTATTTTTGTTTTCATATTTTTTAAAAGAAAGGTGTGTTAAAGGTGTAGTTGTAAACACAGAAATATGTTTTATGGGGTTTTAAAAGCACTTTCATCCATCTGGCCTGTTTCAGTTTTTACTCGGAAGTGAATTTGATACCATTTTGGGATTGCCCTTTAACATACACGGAATCCCCTTGTTGATTTAATAAAATTTCACATTTACACATTGTATTTTAAAATAATTAAATACTGTTCTTGAGGATCTGAGTCCGCTAGCCAAATAGCAAGAAGAAAGTTTCCGATAGGTTTCGTTAGAAAGCTACCAGAGCGTTAACAGAGGGAAATTCAAATCCGTTAGGATATTTCGGAAGGGAAAACTAGAACAGGTCTGGGAAATAATTTCCGTGAAGATTTTTTGGAAGTGGAAACTAGAACAGGCCTGCATGTTTGTTTGTTAATTAATTTAGTATAGTTTTAAAAACAATAATCGGGCTAGATTTTGTAGGTTAATCTGCGATTCAGCGACACAAGGCCTATAAATATATACATATATGTACATATATGTACATACATATGTATTATATATAAAAGCCACTATCCTTTTTTTGGACTTCCTGTCCAAAGAGCAAGAGCCCCGCCAAGTTTATTGCCTAAAAAACTATAGAAAGAGTAAAAATGCTAGTTAATTAATTGGAAAATCTGGCTGACATTTATTTATGGACACACCGCAACGAGTGCCACGGTGGTTGGTTCCTCTCTTCCTTATCAACTAACGTTTCTGTTCATGCACTTTAACTTCGAATAGTGAATGGAATTTTGTTTGAACATTTGCAATACGCTTTCACATGCGAGCACATACATACATATATGCACATGAAAATGGTGTAAGAAGACATTCGCTGAATGCACATAGTTTCGCTCATATATATATATATTATGCATGTTAACTAAACGAAAAAAAAAGTCTATTTGATGTATGCTAGAATTGGATGATTGTGGGGTTTGTTATTGTTCTGGTCCCTCGGCCATCGGCTGCGCTTAGGAGCCCACGATGATGTTGTTGATGGGAATGTGTATCAGCTTGACGAAGAAGCCGATGAAGCCCATGATGCAGAAGCCAATGGCGGTGGCGATGGCAATCTTCTGGAACTCCTTGCGGTCGGGCTTGGTGCAGCGCTTCACCAGGCGGATCGAGTCCTTGGCGAAGGCGCGTCCAGGCTCGGCGAACTTAACAACCTTGTCCATGATTTGGTAGAGAGAGTTGAGTTGGCTGGAATGAGAGGGGATTGGCTATCAGTAAAGGGGCACTTTCACGCGACTGATTGAAGCGCAGACTATCAGCTGTGACGTGGCAGAAGTCGACGACGACACAGGTGAAATCTGGTAGCTGCTTCGGTCGGATTCGAAGGGGTTTATAGGCCCGATTTGGATTAAGAACCATTATTCACATTAATGAAAACACTACGAATATACATTAAGTTCGGATTCAGTTAAATATAAGACAAAGTTATGGCAAACGGACGAAGAATGTTTGGTGCCCTCACGATTCAGGGTAACACACGGAAAAAGAAAGTCCCTACAACATTACGCGGAAACCGCCACTAGTGCGGCAATCTTTGTTTATAAACCTTTGCTTTTTAATTTATAAATTGTCCCCGAAACACTTAAAAGTTGAAGAGTAACGCAACACACCTCAGGTCGATCGAAAATTTTAATTTAAATGAACTGCTTTCGTTGCCTTTTGCTGCCGCGTCGGCTTTACGATGCTTGACAGTTCCACGTCAAAGTGTCAGATGCCAGGGTTGCTTCGACGACGGCGTTGCCACCCGGCTCCGACCTTTGACATTTCGGCGATAGTTTTTACATTTTTATTATTTATAATGCAAAAAATTTTACATATAATTTATATTATAATTTAATAAGGCTTGTATAATTTAAGTTTTCTGTGTACTTTTGATATTTACATTGTCTCTAACGTATTCTTATTTCAAATTTTTTTCCACGGAGAACTTTCCAACTAGAGCTGTCAAACATCGATACTAGTTGCATCAAATCAGCAGTACCTGTAGATATTGAGGGCAATCGAGTAAGAAAAAACTATGGATATCCAACCTTTGTGTTGCCAAGAAAAGCTTTCTATTAAAAAAGGGAAACAAGTTTTTGTTTTGTACTATCGGTAGTAAAAGTATCGATATGCCGGCCGCAGCAAATATCGATAGTACGTGTTTTTTTTCGACCTCTATTAATTTTTTTCACAAAATCCAAAATACGAGTAGTTTGTAAATATTTAGCCTTATCAGCATCCTTTGCTGCTTGTCTTCCGGGTTTGTGGTGAACGAAATAAAGAGAGGTAGGGAGAGGAGAAGAGACCTTTCGAATAATAAACAACCACAGTCGAATATTCGCGATGAGTGCACAGCCCAGCCCCCTTATGAATCCCCAGCAGCAACAGCAACAACAGCAGCAGCAGCAGAGCGAGCAGGAGAAGGTGAGCTACATTCCGGATTGGCAGTGGTCAGATCAAGAAAACGCTCTATTCCCCGCCAGGTGTACCAATGGATCAACGAGCTGGCGCACCCAGACACCCGCGAGACGGCTCTGCTGGAGCTGAGCAAGAAGCGTGAGACCGACCTGGCCCCCATGCTGTGGAACAGCTTCGGGACGGCCTGCGCTTTGCTGCAGGAGATCGTGAACATTTATCCCTCGATAACGCCGCCAACGCTGACGGCGCATCAGTCGAACCGAGTGTGCAATGCCCTGGCCCTGCTACAGTGCGTCGCCTCGCACCCTGAGACGCGCACGGCCTTCCTGCAGGCGCAGATACCGCTCTACCTGTACCCCTTCCTCTCGACCACCTCCAAGACGAGGCCCTTCGAGTACCTACGCCTCACGAGCCTGGGCGTCATTGGTGCGTTGGTCAAGACCGACGAGCAGGAGGTGATAACGTTTCTACTGACCACGGAAATCGTGCCTCTCTGCCTCAGTATCATGGACAGCGGCTCGGAGCTGAGCAAGACCGTGGCGACGTTCATAATCCAGAAGATACTACTCGACGAATCGGGCCTGTCGTACATCTGCCAGACGTACGAACGCTTCTCGCATGTGGCCATCACCCTGGTAGGTTTTTAATATCCGATGCTGGCAGCCTCTGCTTACCCCCTTCTGTGAATTCAGGGCAAAATGGTCATCCAGCTGTCGAAGGACCCGTGCGCCCGCCTGTTGAAGCACGTTGTTCGTTGCTATTTGCGGCTCTCTGACAACACTCGGTACGTATTGGTGGACCAAGGCTGGGTCTGCGATTTACTAACCTGAGCCTTCATCTCTCTCTATTTTGTAGAGCTCGCAAGGCTCTGGGCCAGTGTCTGCCCGATCAGCTGCGCGATGGAACTTTCGCCTTGTGCCTGCAGGACGACAAGTCCACCAAGCAGTGGCTGCAGATGCTCCTAAAGAACCTGGAGCTGGGCGCCACCCCCCAGCAGATTGGCATGTCGCCTCTGGGCTCCTAGAACACAGCCTACTGCTCCTACCAACTCGCACACACGCACTACTCTCAAGCATTGCCTAGATAGCCGTGAGGCCCCGAAGACTTGGAAAGTCTTCATCGAATTTGTGGCCGCCGCTTTGTATAAGCTTGCACGAAGTTGCTCGAGTCTCTGGCAGAAGCAGAATTGTAAAATGATAAGCTAACCTGTTTGTACCGATATAGAAATGTTAATATTAGTTTATCCACTGATAGCATGTAATTTACAAAGTAAATAAAGAACAAAACCCAGACGAACCGTTCAAATTGACATTTTACGGGGAGTACGGACGACAAGGTGTTACCCCAAAGGGGGTGCAAGGCAGAAGGAGGCATATTTGACCTTCACTCAGGTTTTGTTTTAAAAATATTCTTATATTGCTAATAAAACTATTGATTTCATTCTTTGAAAAGAAGTCTAGAGGATTTCTGCTGGGCTAAGCACGAAATGAACACCGTCTGCCAGCGTATTTATGTATAAATGCAGTCAATAAACAATGCAGCTTCCGTAATAAACAATAATGGCCCCACAATTCCTCGTATTTCTTTTGTATACAATTCCTGCCATTGCGGAGGCGTAAACAGAATCGAATTCGAATTGCGCAGGAACCGGAGAACGGAAAACGCAGCGATAAGCAAAGTGCAGGAGGTGGTAGGGGTGGGAGAGAAGGATGCAGTGAATCGCAGGCGCACTCGCTCTGCATCTCCCACGCACGCTGGCCCGCTGTTGCCATCCCGCTCTATGTCGCAACCAAATAAAAAGAGACAGAACTGCGGTAACGGCAACACACGTTCAAAATGCATATAATATGGACACTTATACAGCTTGCAATAATTACAACAGTTACAATTACAATATACACAAATGGAATTATTAACTTGTAAACACTAACAGACTGCGCAGCCGAAATTGACTCCTTGCTAGTCACTAGACATCACTGAGCAGACTCCAAAGGTACTGTACTATACACCTGTAGGTTGCCTATCAATACACGATCTTAGCATACATATACACTGGGGAACGATGCAGTGCGATGCGATGAGGACAGTGGACAGTGGACAGTGGACAGTGGTAGACAGTAAGCAGTAGACAGTACTGCTGCGGGTAGCCACGCGCTTCTGGGAGCGCCAACTACGGACGAGAGGCATCCGGGATGGGGATGGGGTATCCCTTCGCAGCTTAATTAGGTGACTTGGCCTGCCCGGCGCCAGCGGCCGCCGATGCACGCCGAGCCATCTCGGCCTGGCCCTCCTCCCCAGAGTCACCCGGGTTGACCGGGTTCGGGTTCAAATTCGGATTGGGAGCCTGGCTCTGGAGCTGCGGCAGGGCCAGCATCTGGTCCATCAAATCAAAGCCGCTCTTCCAGACCAGCAGCTGGGCCCGCAGCTTCAACTTGCTACGGTTGCGCAGCAGGTGCTTCTCCATGGCGAAGCCACTGCGGGCGCAGGCAAAGTCGCAGGCCCGCTGCCGAAGCACCGGGCAGATGTCGTTGTTGCCGTCGCCCACATAAAAAACATGATCGTAGCGGATGCTGCGTCGCAGGTCCTGCTCGATGACAAAATGCTCCAAAACGCGGCCCTTGCACAAGTTGCTGGCGCTCAGCTTGCAGTCCGACTGCTGGTGGTGGGCACGAACCACCAAGCACCCGGAGGCGTCAAATTCGGCCGGATTGGTGAAGACGGCCATGAAGCAGTCGGCCAGGTTGTGCGCCCGCAGCCACTCCTCGATAAACACGCTGTTCGAGTCGCTGATGATGATCAGGTCGAAGTGCAGGCGCTTGGCCAGGTGTTTGATCAGCCGCACGAATCCTGGCACCTCGGGGATACCGCGGATGGTGTCGCGAATGCGCGCCTCCGGCACTTGTTGCGCGTGCAACAGACGAAAAACCTCACCCATGTACTCCGTCCAGCAGTCATTCTCCACCAACTCAGTGGCCCTGGCGCTGGTCACCTCCGTGGGCAGAAGGTCGCGCACCACCGTATCCGTGTTCTGCGACACAATTGTGTGGTCGAAGTCGAAGGCCGCCAGCCGACGGCGCTGCTGCTTCACCAGCCTGCAGCTGGCCACGGCCTTGGCCACGGCCCCCGCGTCCGAGGACGAGTTCGAGGACATCGGCCTGTTTTTCCCGTCGAATCTGGCTTTTCTCAAAGTCAAATGGCGGGAAGAAACTGAAAACGGCGGAAAGTGGGAAATCTGGACCGCTTTTATTTCCCTTTTCCGATTTTTTTCCGCGCGGAACGAAAGTAAAATTTTGTAAAAAAAAAGTGGCTGCACTTGTATTTATAGGGAAGCGAGCCGAGGGATGGCGAAGGTCTCTCTCTTAAAAGCAGTGATGCCAACTCTTCGGTCGTAGAAAAGCTTGAAAAAAGCTAAATAAAATTAAAAAATTGTGACATCTACAGTTCCAAAACTATATGTTCCCTTTACGGAGATTTTTTCAATCATTTAGCCATATAATTCAATAGGGCTGTGAAAATATGTAAAAAGAAATGTATCAACGATAATCATTTTACAAAATGTATATCAAATTAAATACATATACATATATTGATTATCTTTAATATATTTTATTTCAAGATTTTTTTAAATCCCCAATAATAATTTATACTATGTATTATCACATTCAGTGGCTAAGCAAGAGTGTAGAAGCATCGAAACAAAAAAACAGACAAATAATACTAATACCAATTTTTGTTTTTTAGTTTTTATATTATTTTAGCTAATTAAATCTATATAAAATGAATGTAGGAAACTGACGTCTGTCGACCGAAAATTAAAATTAATTATTACTAATAAACTAATTATTATTACTAATTATTTTATTTGCCTTTTCATTATCTGTTTTTATATATGTATGTTTTTAATTGTTTAATTATTTTTTTATTGTATTACAGGCTATATTTATAGCACACTACGAAGGTACTTTAATATTTATTTTTAATTTTATTTTAGTAGCTTTAAAATTTGTTTTTTTATTACAATAATTACTATCCTCCAAAAATAAATATTTTTAAGTTCCACATCAAGTCCCACTTAAAATACACATTGTACTCGGCGTACAATTTGTACTTTCTTACTCTCTCTCTGAGCGGAATTCGATTCGAGAGAGGGAGGAAATGAGATTTCTCTGCCGACGTCGGATCAGTGAGTGGGATCAGTGTTGTCAACTTTTCGGGTCTTAAAACGCTAAATTAGCCAAATCACTATGGTTGACAACAAAATGTGGATCGTACATCAGTTACAAAGTTTTTAAAAAGCTTAAATTAAACCAATTTTGCGTGGAAAATAGCCTTAAATCTCGCTTCCCGGTAGTTTGGTGTTGTGTACATACTGCTCATTTGCTCACTTGTTTTCTACTTATTGTTCAGTTGCTTATTTGTACAATTGAGCAAGTGAGCAAAAATGATCAAATTGGAGCAACCCAACATTGGCTAGTTTAATAATTATCCCGCATTTGCCAATTGAAAATCGCTAGATCTAGTGGGAAAATAGCTAAATTGACAACACTTACAAAAAGTATACGTTTTGACGTAAGTCTGCCAATTGGAAGAGAGGGAGAGAGAGCGCAAAATCAACAGTATGACCAAAAAAATATAAGTTGCATATTGCTGAATTTCTTAGAAAAGAGTGTGACCAGGTCAATATAAATCAAAGGTTGATGACTTTGATAAAAAGGTGGGAGACTTTGCTAAAATATAGTATTTTCTGACAGCGAGACGGTTTGTGCGAACGGGCCCGGCTCGGTCACACTGATTTTCATTCGTTTTTGACGAGTACGTACCTCGGAATCGGAATCGGAATCGAAAAGAAAAAACATAAGCAGACAGGCGAAGCAGAGCATATTATAATGAATTCCTAAGAAAGTTCGACGCGCGCCGAACTAGTCTGCGTATGTATTCGTTCGAGCAGACAAGCGGATGCATATTTTTTTGGCGTTTGGCTGGCAATAAATGCGTTGTCTTACTGGCCTGGCTGTGCCCGAATCGTTAAAAGTGCGTGGAAAAGTGTACGAAACCAATACACGGAAAGTGGGACAACGGCAACCGAGAGCGCTCGTTGCGCTTGTCAGTGTCTGTGTCTCTGTTGTGAGCTTGTGTTTGTGTTTGTGCGAGTGTGTTTGTGCCTGCCTACAGTCTTCTCAGTCACTCGAGTGCTTCAAAAAAATGTGTTTTATTTCTTGTTTAACGACGAACGCCTAAGACACAGTAGCACAACGCACCAGTGCAGCAGAATGCGCCTGGTCAGCGAGTAACGCTCCCTTGCCATCGGCGAGATATGCATGATACGGACTTGGACATAGCCAACATGGAGCATGCCAGCGAATAGCTCGAATCGCGAATTGTGCACGCAAAGAAGAAGGCGCTCTTCTACTCCATCTTCTTTTGTCTGACTCTGACCGACGACTTTGCCGCATGGTGAGTTTGGCGTTTGCTTGCCGCTGCTTTGCTTAGCTTTGCTTTGCTTAGCTAGTTGGTGTTGTTTTTGCTGCTGCTGCCGTTGGGTCAGGGCTTCGGCGGCGGCGTCGTTGTCACTGCCGTGTTCTGCATTGCCTGCAATTTGTTGTTGATGTTGGGCTCACGGCTGGAGCTCTGAAAATTTCATTTCTCTCGCCAAAGGGGAGCGGGAGCGGCGCAGTTGTGCTTGTACTGCAGATGCTTGCATGTAGCTTGCATGTGTGTGTGCCCCTGCATTTGTGTATGTATTTTCTCCATGCAGCCGAGTAGCAGAGCAGCGGCGGTGGCGGCGGCGAAGGCGGCTGTGGTGAATTCGGAGGCCAATGTGGTGGGTTCGGGCCCGTGCGGCGACAGTGTTGCCAACACACACTAGTTCGGCTCGTTCGTGGCGGCGCGGCTTTCTCAGCCATTTGCTTGTGTTTCCCTCGTTCCGCTCTTGCTGGCTCTCTCTTTCTCTCTCTGCCTTTCTGCCATTCCTCTTCATCCTCGCCATCGACAGCTGTGTGCGCATGTTTTCAACGCTTATTATTTATTAAATGTTGTTGTTATTCGGCTCGGAGTTTGCGCGGCAATTTCGTGCGGTTCCATTTCCCCGCCAACGGGAGCAGTGACTCCTCTTCATCAGATTTGGACTTGGATGTGGATGTGAATGTGGGTTGCATCAATCTGCGCTTCCCGCGTGCCACAATTACGGATAAATGATTTCGATGAATGCTAAAATTAGATCCTCTACTTAGTCCGGTTTCCATTCAGTTTTCTTTGATCTCTGGCCCGGCCTGTGTGTGTGTGTGTGCGTGTGTATTGGTTGTGCCAGTGTGAGTTCGGAGGTCGTTCGCCTCTCACTGGGGCTCGTCTTCCCTCAACGCCGCACAGAAGCCAGGATAAGGCAGGAACTAGGATCCGCTAGATCCGATTGGAAGAACTCTCTTTCTAACTCGCTCTCTCTTCGCTTTTTGGTTGCAGGCTTCCAGGCGGACACACTGGACAACTGGATACAGCAATGAATGATTTACGTCAACAGCAGATGGTAGCAGCGACATCGTCATCAGGATCAGGATCGGGAACGGGAACAAGAACGTCAACTTCAGCTTCAACTTCAACAGCAACAACAACAACAGCAGCAGCCGCATCGTCCACAGCTGGACCATCAGCCGGTCGCGCCAACACAAGTGCAAATAACGCGAAATCAGCTAGCAGCAGCAGCAGCGGCAGCTCCAGCACGAGCACCAGCGAGGAGGAGCAGCGGGTGAGCTCCACATCGTCGCCAGCACAGCGGGAGCAGCAACTGAATGCGGATCAGGAGCAGGATAACGAACGGGAACGGGTGCAGGAGGAGCAACATCAGCAGCGGGAGCAGGGGCACAATCAGCCCGGGCAAATAACCAGCACCACCGCGTCGCCTCCGCCGACGCAGCAGCAGCAGGAGCAGGAACAGGAACAGGAGCAGGAGCCGCCAACGACGTCGAGCGACGATGCCCCAGGCACAACTGGAGCATCCGCATCCGCATCAGCATCCTCAAGCTCAGCATCCGGAGAAGCACAAGCAGCAGCAGCGATGGCTGCCACGGCTCTCGACGTGAAGGGCGAGGAGCGCGACGGACACAAGATCATCCTGAAACTCTCCAAGCACGTCAATCCGAACCCCAACCCAAACCCAAATGAATCTCAGCCGGGCGGCGGCGATGAGCGGCGTGTGGAGCCTCTGCGCATCCAGCTGCCCAGTGGCGGCGCCGACGGAAGCGTGATGGCTAAGCCCCAGGACGCCTCCGATGCGGACGCCTCCTCTTGCTCCTCGTCGTGTGCCGAAGACGAGGTGGCCTGCAGCCTAGGCCAGCATCCACGTAGCACGCCGCACATAGTGCCAAAGCTGACTATACGCGCTGCCAACGAGGAGAGAGTGGGCAGCGTAGTGCCCAAGTTGACCATCAAGTTGCCTGAGAACCCGGCTGCCTCCAGCTCCAACAGCAAGTCCAGCTCCGGCTCTGGCTCTGGCTCTGGGACGGGGAGCGGCGCCCAATCGGCGATGGCGATTTCGACAAAGAACGATGCCCACCTGTCCAGCCTTTCGCCCGCCTCTGCCTCTTCCTCATCGGCCTCGTCCTCCTCTTCATCATCTTCGTCATCCTCGCTGGCAGAGATCCAGACGGTGCCCAAGCTGATGATCAAGACTACGCTGGCCGGCAGCAGTTGCATTAGCAGCAGCGAGGAACATCCGCACCAGCAGCAGCAGCAGCACCAGCAGCAGCAGATACCAAAGTTAACCATCAAGACGGGTGGCCAGGAACACATGCACACCGTCATCATGACCCACGACCTGAGCAACGCCCAGAGCATACCCAAGCTAACCATCAAGACCAAGTCTATTGAGCTGCTCGAGGACGACCCGGCGTCCAAGCTGGAGCAGCTGCAGCCGCTGCCCAAGCTCACCATCAAGAACCTGTGCTCGCCCAAGCACAAGGTGCGTGCCGTGCTCGAGGAGAAGCTGCCCTCGTCCGCCTCTAAGCTGGCGTCCACCTTAAAGCCCGCCCTCAATCCAGCGCCTGCCCCTGCCCCTGCTCCCATGACGAATGGCGGCGAGTCAAACAGCAGCAGTCAGGAGTTCTGCGGCTTCTCCGATCCCGACGCCGATCCGGCTGCCGGGGCATCGGACGAGGGTCGCCGCAACTCGGATGACATGGACATCGACGAGTCGCTGTCGACGCAGCACGACCCCAAGATGTTTCACAATCTACCGCCGCTGGTCGCCAGCAACGGCATTGCAAGCGGAGCTGGCAAGGCCAACAAAGCAGGCAAGACCAATCCTGCGCAGCAACAGCAGCAGCTTCAGCTGCAGCTGCAGCAGCCTCAGCACAATGTGGTGGACATGGTGGACCTGACCTCGTCTCCGTCGCCTGGCTCTTCGCCAGCGCATGCGCCCAACAGCTTCACTGGACGCATTTCCCCCGCCCAATCGCACAATCTGCTCCTCGAGTGCCTGCGCATGCAAGCGGCGGCTGCTGCGGAATCCAGCGTGGTTGGAGTCGGGGAAGGCGCCGGTGGAGTGCCTGGCTCGCCAAGCTCCAACATCCTGCTCAGCCAGCTGACGGCGCCGGCCAAAGGCTTTGCCACGGCCTCGCCCAAAAGCAACTCCAGCAAGTATCCGCAGCTAACAGAGCGCCTGATGGCCAACGGAGGAGGAGGCGGTGGCGGCGGATTAGGCGGAGTAGCTGCCTCTGAGGGTGAGGCAGCCGTTGCTCCACTGGCCACCTCGAACTCTGCCCAGCCCATCATCGACTCCATCGAGATACTGGACACGCCCGAGGGCAGTCCGCACATCACGTACATGGACGAGGACCAGTTGCTCAATAACCACCACCAAAGCAACCACAAGCACCCAAGCGATGACCAGCATCCGGAGGACGAGCTGCAGCAGCTGGACAACAACAACGAGAATCACTTGAAGCGCACCAGCAGCGAGGACAACGAATCTCCCATTAGTGGCGTAAGTACATCCATATTTCTGTGCTTGCCAGCGACTCATTGCCTTCTCCGTCTCCGTCTCGCACAGATCCCTCCCAGCAAGCAGAGACGCCTGGACAACGACGAAAACGACCAGCAGACGCAAAATTGTCACGATCCCGCCAACAAGTGCAATGACGGGAACGTCGACTCGCTGCAAGCTGTGCCGCCGTCGCATCGCTCTCGCAAGCAGAAGCACGAGCGCATCCTCAACACTGACATGGAGGATGCCCTGTTTCCGCCCGCCCAGCAGCAGCAGGTGTTGCTTACGTCGGACCATAATGGAACCATGTTCCCGGAGGACGAGGCGGCCGAGTCCAAAGCTCAGGATCCGTTGGAACAGCCGACGCCGACGCCGCCACCGGCCCCGGCAACCACACCGGCTGCTGGCACGGGAAAGCGACGAGGCCGGCCGAAAAGGATCCAGAATCAGAGCATCACCGATTCCGCCATCGCCCCCGCCACTCCCACGCCCGGCGCCCCGCCAGAGGAGGCCACCAGCGCTGTCAAGTCGCGACGCGTCCAGCTCTTGCGCAAGCGCTTGGCCATCGACATGGTCAGCGTGGGCCCCGAGCAGGGCGACAAGACGGCGCCGGGGTCCGCAGCGCTCGGCGAGGCAGATGCTCGAACGGAGGAGGAGCTGGCCGGTGCTCCGGAGACGCCCACGCGTCGGGAACACCGACCGCTAAGAGCCACGCGGCGCACCATGACGCCCAACACCAACGCCAATGCGAATACGAACCCACAGCCCACGCCCAAGACCACAAGGAAGCGCCAGAGCAAGGCCAGTGCCCAGCACAGTCAGCTGCCACCGCCACCGCCGCCCACGCTGGTTCAGTTCGGCGGCCCTGAGTCCGGTCCGGAGTCCAACAATAATAATAACAGCAGCAGCAGCAGCAATATGGCTTTCGCCCTAGCCGCCCAGATCGACCTGACCATGTGCTCGTCCAGCTCGTCGACCTCTTCGGGCGCTGCCGCTAACCAACAAGGGATCGGCGGGAGCGGGAGCAGCTCGATGCTACCACCTACGACAATTCTGTCCTCCTCGGACCCGCTGCCGGATGTCATCTTCCAGCCGAACGACTTCTCCTCGATAATGGCCACGCAGCAGCTGCGCTCGCCCCGCCCTTCCAGCATCAGCGGCGGCAGTGCCGGTGGCAGCCAGCCGGACTCTCACGACGAGGACAACTACAACAGTGCTCTGGAGAACTCTGGAGGTAAGGCAGCTGCTCGCCAGTCACATCTCTTGGCAGTTCGTTCTAACCCTCACTCCTTACTCTGCTTCCAGACGAGGCCGCCTCGACGGCGACGACATTGCTCTCGATGACTACAACTCCCACGCGGGGACGCGGACGTGGCCGTGGCAGGGGCGGCAGCCGGAGCAACAGAGGCTCTTCGTCGGCGGATCGGTCGGTCAACACCGGGAGTGGTGCTGGTGCTGGAGGCAGCGCCTCAGCGACAACAGCCACGCAGCCAAGGGCGCCGCGGATGAGCCGTGGTGCCAGCGCCGTGGCCAAGGCCATAGCCATGAGTCGGCCACGCTGCGTGGGGGGCCTGAAGCACACGCCGGATCCCGAGAGGCTCAAGGGTCTGTTCAGTCCGGTAAGTGAGAGGCCTTCTGTCGTTATTTGTTTCTGCCTTGAGTCACAGTAGATTTCCTTAGTGGAAAACCTAAGGAAGACTTGCATAAGTATTAGTGATGCAAGAAGCTCTCTCTTTTAAAAATATTCCTAAATTCGTTCTTAATCTGTGAGAGTTGCTGGCGAGTGCCCACTGTAGCCACCAGCTGGGGGGCTTCATAAGGCTGTCTGGCAACGCTGCGTCAACGTGCAGCATCCTTTGCACCCAGTAATTGGCAATTAATTGAGCTCCGGAGCTCATCAAACACTAATCCTGGGACTGGGACCCAGCAGCGGCTGAGGGGCAGAGAGGAGTCCATCCATCTGGCCAGATGCGCACAATGTGGGCCAGCAGCGCGTGCTGTAGATTATAGAGATGGTCAGGGAAGCTTTGGGGCATTTTTTGTATTTTTATTGGCGTTTAAAATTTGCATCGCGCATCGCATCGCCTCGCCCGCTTGTTTATGTTTCGTTACGTAAATTTTGTTCACAACACACACGCACACACACCTCCTGCTGTGTGTGATGCGGGAGGAGGAGGGAGGAGGAAGCAGGGAGCAGGGCTAACGTTAACGTGTCGTAATTAAAATCAAAGGCGCGCGCCATGTCATGAATTCATTGCCAACGGCCTGAGTGTAAGTGCAAGTAACTGCAGCAACAAATGCAACAAAAACAAAGCTCCGAGGATGGAAGGGGTGAAGACGCAGCAGTAGCAGCAGCAGCAGCAGCGCAGCCGCTTCGATTGTTGTTGGCTTCACCTGCGATTTTAATCAGCTGAAGTTTTTGTTTGGCTCTCGCCAATCATTGCACACAAGCGCACACGTGCTTGTGTGCGTGAGCGTGTTATGTGTGTGTGTGTGTTTTGAGTGGGCCGCATGTGTTGGTGCTTGCACTTATTCGCTGGCGGTTGTCCACCTTCACCACACCTGCTGCTGCTGTTGCTGCTGCTGCTCTCTCTTTCACTCGCTCTCTCTCGCAGCTGCATACTCTCGCAGTCAGCCGCTCTCCCAACAAAGCTTTGTGCTGGCAATGCCTTGTCGTCGGCGAATTGACTTTTGCATGTCTAAACATGAGAGCAGGAGGCAAGGACTCCAAACCAACCTCAATAAGTAACCATAACCATGCATAATAAATAGACTGCAAATGCAAACCCAATCATTAGAAGCTCACTTATCCGTCCTGCCTATTATTTGGCCTGTAAATGTCACTTATCGTCCTGCAAATCCATTTCCACTTTCCAGTCGCCGCAGGTCTTCGAGGAGGACACGCGCATGAGCGCGGATCTTAGCAACAGCAGTCAGTCGATGTCCATGTCGATGGCTAGCCTGATGGAGCCGCCACTAACGCCGCAGAAGTATGTTTCCTCCGCCGCTGGAGTTGACTTTAATTAATTTTATCCTTTCGTCAGCAGGCAACCCGATTTCCTCAATAACGAGGAGTCACAGTCGTCCATGGTGAGCAATGTGAGCCTGATGGACTCGAACCAGGGCCAGTGCCAGTCCGTCGACTCCATCCTGGGCTCCTCGCAGAAGCGTCCAAAGAAGAAGAAGATGGAGATTTGCGTGGCCGAAGAGTAAGTGAACACCAACGACACCAACGACAACTTCAACCCATTCCTAACTCTTGGCTGGTTGCCTTACAGCACGGACTACACCGCCTCCAGCATCGCGGAGTACGATTGGCCGCCGCCCAAGGGCTGTTGTCCGTCGAAGAACCGCGACACCTTCATGATCCAGGAGCAGGTGGCCCTCTACTTGGGCATAACCAGCTTCAAGCGCAAGTACCCGGACCTACCGCGCCGCGCCGTCGACATGGAGGAGCGCAACTGGCTGCAGGAGAAGGGTCTGGTCAGCGAGCGGATGTGCGACCTGGGCATCACCGCCGTCTGGGCCTCCGACATCCTGGACATAATGTACGCGGACTTCTACGACAAGTACGAGGAGTACAAGGAGTACATCCGCCAGAAGCACCTGCGCGAGATCGAGGCCAAGCAGAAGGCGCTGGGCCTGACGGTCGGCACCGGTCGAGGCCTGCAGGCGCGCGACCGGGCCATGCTCTCGGCCAGCAAGTGGAACGTTTACTTCAACAAGACGTAAGTTGTGGCCACGCCACTATCGCTTACGAGCGGCATACTAATTTCTGTCTGTTTTAGCCGCAAGGACGAGCGCCTGGCCTGCCTGGACCTGCAGACGTTCACGATGAACCAGCCGCTGCAGTGGACGGCGCCCACGTCCACCCGCCTCCACCGCTCCATAGCGAATGTAGTCAGGGCGGCGGCGGAGGCAGAGAATATGCCGGCGCCACCCACCCTTCTGCCGCCCCGGGTTTACGACGAGGCCTTCCGGGTCTCCGACTACGCCTACCCATTAACCGTGGTGCCGGACCAGTTCTCGTTTGCCTTCCGCCAGTTCGAGCCTGCAGAGCTTAGGTATATATCCGCTCCGCTCCCTAATCTCCAGCACACGACTAACCGATTGCCCTCCTGCAGAGCCTATCCCCTAGACACGGCGCTGGAGAAGCCGACCGCGCTAGAGGCTGCCGGAAGCGAGGAAGCCGCCGAGTCCATTCCCGCCGCCACCGCTGTCACCACCGCAGATCAGGAAGCGAAACAACCGGCGACCAAGCCTCAAACGGCGGCGCCCGCCGTCCGCCGCAGCCGGAGATCGGCGCGTCAGCTGCTGGACAAGGTGCGCACGGCCAGCAACTCCAGCACCTCCTCCGCCGCGACGCTCTCATCCGCGTCCAGTGGCAACGGCAGCAGCAGTGATACGGTGAGTCTCTCCCTAAAGCCCACAACCTAAGAGAGATGGGTCTGACCTGAAGCATTCATTTTGTATTCCAGGACAGCGGCGATGACAGCGACTGCAGCAGCAGCAGCTCGAGCAGCTGCAGCTCGGTGGGTAGCTCGAGTGGAGCTGGCAGCGAGGACGAGGATGGCAGTGAGTCGTCCAGGCTGTCCAACTGTGGCGTCTGTCTGCGCAGCCAGCACCGCAACGCTAGGGACATGCCAGAGGCCTTCATCCGCTGCTACAGTTGTCGACGGCGGGGTAAGTCCAACGCAGCTCTCAAGCCGACTTGTCGATCTCATCCCCGTCTTTCTTTCAGTCCATCCCAGCTGTATTGACATGCCGCCGCGCATGGTGGGCCGTGTGCGGAACTACAACTGGCAGTGCGCCGGCTGCAAGTGCTGCATCAAGTGCCGGAGCAGTCAGCGGCCAGGAAAAATGCTCTACTGCGAGCAGTGCGATCGAGGCTATCACATTTACTGCCTGGGCCTGAAAGCCGTGCCAGATGGTGAGTGCCTAAGCTCCAGCCAGCCTATAACAGTTAATTTTAACCCATCTCTTGGCCCTTTTCAGGACGCTGGAGCTGCGAACGCTGCTGTGTGTGCATGCGTTGCGGAGCCACGCGGCCCGAGGGCCTGCCCCAGGTGGCTGCCTTTTCGCCCAACGGCGAGCGCTCGAAATTGCCGCGCGGCAAGCGTCTGAAGTGGGTTCACGAGTACCGCACGGATCACGTTAGCAAGCTGCGGGAGCACGCTGCCATGTTTTGCGTGCCCTGTGCGCGGACGAAACCTGCCAAGCGTCAGCCAGTGGCAGCCGTGGCTGCTGTTTCGGTGTCGCTACCCACAAGCGCGGATGCCAGCCCAATACAGAGTCCCAGTCCGACGGCGAGTAATGGCGGCCAGGCGACGGCGGCGGCGGTGGCTTCGGCACTGAGTCCTAAGGCGGCTGTAGCTGTATCATCGCTGCCAGCCAGCCTAGAGGCAACGGCGACGGCGACAACAACCGCAGCGACGAGCAGGCGACAACAGGGAACGGCGGCGGCCAACATCACAACGATGCAGTGCAGCTTCAGCAGGAACAGTGTCTCCGATGATCCAACGGCTGCTACGGCGACGGCAACCATCACGGCGACAACTGCGACAGTGACCGCCGGCACATCCTCTGCGTCTGGGACAGCGACTGCCACGCCCATAGGCATAGCGCCGCCGCCGGTTGTTGCCTGAGTGGGGGTCATACGTTATTGTGCCAAACGCACTCTAACGGACTTATAGTAAGCGCCGGCCGCGGCTCCCACCCCCTAGCCCACACACACACAGATGCATAGTATTAAAGAATGCGACAGAAGGAGGAGGAGGAGGAGCAGGAGCAACCGGAACGGAGCAACTAATTTTTTTTTTTACTATCAATATTCTTTATTGTACACCGTATTGCAATTGTTTTATATACATATATATCTACTGAATAGTTGTGTTACTTAACTTTGCTAACGAACACACACACATGACAAGCACACACACACACACACGAACACACACAGCACCTTAAGTTAAACGCTTTGTATACTCCTAAGTTGAAGCATCGCCTAGCACCTAAGTCACAACACAATTCATTACGTTTCTAGATAATATTCATTGGACGCATTTTAGTTCAATTGCGCGCGAACCTAGCCGCACTCTGTCTTAGTTTGTCCTTGTCCCCTGTCCTTACAGCTAAAGGCCCAACTGTTCCGTGTTACTGTTTACTTTTTGTATCGAATTAGTGTGTTATTGATTACGTTTAAACCTATATGTCGTCTGTCGTCTGTCTCTGTAAGTGTAAGCCACTGTACTATATATTGTCTGATATATACGGAAGGTGTGAACGATGATTACGATGATTTGTGCTCCGAATTTTTTGTCAATGGTCTATGTATGTACTTGTAAGAGCCAACCCCTAGCTAAGTAAGTAGTTAAGCACAACACGATATGTACGTAGGTAGCGAGAGAGCGTGCTTGGTTTTCCCTCGATTTCCCGCTCAGTTGCGACTGGGTGAGGATCTGCTCTGTAATTGTACCGGCTAAGAATGTATTATACATGTAATTTATGCTAAAACATAAACACACACACCACACACACCATATTTACTACCTGTAGCTCTAAGAAAGCACAAGAACAGAGAACAATGTCGGTGAGCAGCAGCAGAGATGATTATGTTGAGGGTTCCCCCGATGCGAAGAACGATTGAGAGGACCCAGAGATAGAGATTGACGAGGAGGAAAACCATGTGTGAAATAGAGTTAGGCAGCCGCAGCTGCAGCTGCTCGATAATTGAATAGTTAGCAATAAGAGTTGTTCGGTCTGTTCGGCCGGACACGAAGTGGAGTGTATTGGAGGCAACAATACAGGCGCCGGCCCGGTAATCTACTTTTCCATTGAGTTTAATGCTTAAGTCCTTAAGTCCCTAAGTTAAATATTGTAAACATACGAGAAGATTTATTTTTAAGTCGAATAAAACAGCAGCATTAATATCCTCCTGGCCTTACCACCAACTCACTGTCCATCAGCCACTCTTCCAGCTCGTGGCCATCGCGCCACGTCAACACCGAGCAGTTCAGCTCGTTGCCGCCGGCGGCCTGCACCAGCTTCTCGTGGAGCTCGTATCCGCGCCGGATGCAGGCCACGTCCTTCGGGCCCAGCTGCTTCATGGCACACAGATCGTTGCAGCTGTCGCCCACATAGACAACGCGGTCGTAGCGTCCACTGCTTAACAGTTCCTGGACAACGGCACCCTTGCAGAGATTGGCCGGACATAGGTCGCAGCCAGTCTGTTCGGCGTAGGGCAGGACCAGCAACTCTCCGCTTGCCTGCACACAGCCGGGATTGGTGTAGACGCCGGCGAACAGATCCTCGATGTCATACTCTCGCAGCCATTCGCTGATGAAGAGGGAGTTTGAATCGCTGATGATGCACAGGTCGAGCGCCGGGTTCATGGCCAGGCGTCGCACCACCCGCAGCATCCCCGGCACTGCCGCCAGGCGACGCACGCACTTCCCCACCGTCGCCGCCTTAATCTTGTGCTCGCAGTGCAGCAGCTCCAGGACCCGAGAGATGAAGGTTAGCCAGCCGCACTTGGGGATCAGCTGCTGAAGCTCCCGGCCCTGCTGAGAGTTCGGCAGCAGCTGGGTCACTGCCAGGTAAGAGTCCTGCTGAACGATTGTCTTGTCAAAGTCGAAGGCGGCCAGGATGCGACTGTCGCTGGCGCTGTGGCCCAAACAGCGGCGGAGGCTCCAAAGAGACCGAGACCGACTTAGCATCTGGAAGCACTTGGAGCGCGGAACGACAAACATTTTTGGTGGGGAAAACAAACGAATTTGACTTTAATATCAACACACATCCATTTACATTTACATTGTACAATATACATAAAGGTCAAAGCACATCGATATCCATATATTCATAGGGTGTCAAGCGAAACCATTATCCTGGTCCTGCTGCCGTGTTACAATTACTGAAGGTGGTCTCGTCGGCGCTCGGGTTTTGCTTCCGGTATTAACTCTAATGTAAACATGAAATTGTGCAATTTCGAAAACACTTGAAGGGAGTTAAATTTAAATTTGATTCAATTTTTGAATTAAATTAAAAAAAAAATGTAAAGAAAACATTAGTAAGATCTGCCGAAAATGCTAAAGTAAATTTAGCTTTACTAAAGTTGTTTAGTTATATTTGAAGAAGATATTTTAGGATTAAGAACTACAAATAAAAAAGCCTCGCACTCGTTGTTATGACCAACGAGACTCCGGTAACTGTATCATGCTGCCTTGGCTCGGAGCGATCTCCGATCCCCTCCGCTGTGCCTGACGACCAAACACTTGAACATACAACATTTATAGCGTAATTTTAGATATTGTCACTGAAAATATTTTTGGTTTTATCTCACTTTGTGTTTTGCCTTCGTTCAGCGTAAAATACTCTCCAAAAAGTTCAAATACATATATGTACATACATATGTAAAATACATTCATAGTTTGTGTTTAGAGTTTTCTTTTCTGGTGACATGCAAAAAGCTAGGCAAATGCATCGTATGGAACAGCAAAACTTGTTTGTTTTGGGTGCTTGTATGCACCTGTGTACGTGTATAATTAACTATAATATATATCAGCGAATTCATTGGCTAACTATTACTGGGCTTATACACGGACTCGAATTCATGCATTCACATTGACAGATGAGATGCCAGACGTCTGTTTATTAAACAGTAATTTACAGGGTTTAATATCAGGTCTGGCATCTCATCTGTCAATATGGATGCATGGATTCGAGTGTGTGTATATAAACCCGGCATATAACAACTTGAGTTTGGGCTCAGCGTCCAGCAAATGTCCCACAAAAATCGAGCTAACGTATATGTATATGCTAGGCATCGTATGAAGACTTGGGCTCCACTTACGAATGATTTTCTGGATCAAAGCCATGAAATAACACCGTCTGGAATACTTTTTGATTATTTTTTAACCTAGGACCAAATGCGAGAGAGTCTCTGGAGATATGTGGTGTTTGGAGATTTGAACTTGGGAACTTGGGAAGAAGCTTGCAATTGTATGGAGCGAAAAAAGATATCCTTCAAAAAATGAGGAAGGAGGTATCTCTGAGGGGAGTTGAACAATTATCCTAGTATTCAGATGGTGCCGTCTCGTTCTAATTCGCGCTGCTGCTGCTGCTGCTGTGGCTCTGGCTGCTCCTAAACTGTGGTCTGCACATTTTGCACAGCCTTGGAGAGCTCCACCTTGGAAGGTATTAGATAAAATGCCGGGGTCATCGTCTCCCCGCATGGACACTTGCACGCTGCGAGGACAAAAAAAAATAAAAATAATGTTATCAGGCAACCAATCACAGGGAATATGCCCACCATTGATCCAGCTAAAATTGCCCAGCTTCTGCTCGCACTTGGGACAGTAGAGGCGGCCCTGGGTGTTCAGCATGATGCGGTGCATCCAGGCAATGGGCTCCACAAACAATATGCTGCGGCAATGATTGGGCGCGCTCTCATGTCCCGGCGAGCCGAGTGACGACTGCCGGATGCGCTCGGCCAGCTGCTCAAGCATGCGTGGTCCGCTTTGGTTTTCTGACTGACCACCACAGGCTTCTTCTTTCGGTGGCGACGCCTCCTGTGCCTGAGGCTGTGTCTGTGCCTGCGCCTGGGGTGGTCTGTCGCGTGGCTTGTGCTCCAGCACGTGTGACTTGGAGGCCAAAACGCGGCGGCAGCGACGACAACGAAACACAATCGGTTCGGGGTTCTCGCGTGTAATGTCCGGATCCGGACGAACCACGCTGTGGAAGCTCTGCGGCAGTATCTTGGCCTTGCGCATCTGCTCACCGGCCAGACGCAGCCGGTGGATCTTGTAGCGCTGAAAGCTCGGGTCGATCTTGCAGCCCATGCGGCGGAAGAGCTTCAGTTGGCTGACAAAGCCTGCATTGGGCTGGACAAAGCGGCGCTTGGCCTTGACCAGCTCGTAGGCGGGCAGGAAGTCCAAATTGTGGTGTTTCATTATGTAGGCGATGACCGTCGAAGAGCTGCGGCTCACACCGAAATAGCTGTCCGAGTAGGGGAGGAGAGAGTTGAGCAGTTAAGGGTCGGCTTGAACCATATGCTTACCAGTGCACCAGCACGTTACCCTTCTGGGCCAAAGCGCTGCTGATGAAGTCCACGCAACCCTCCAAATGCTGCAGGATGTCCTCGCGCGGCATGTCGGCAACTGAAAGTATGGACACTCGCTGTGGACAACAACCCACGAACTTACGTCTTAGTGCTTACTTACTCTGGATGTACTTGGTGGTGAGAAAGCTGGCCTCAAGTATGTGCTGCGGCAGTGGCACCGAGTCGAGGGTGAGGATGTGCGTAATCTTGAACGAGCGCAGCGTCTCCATGTGCGTGGCCGCCGTCAGGTTGCCTGCCCCAGCAGAGCAGCTGTTAGTTACCAAACTGTCAACCTTTGAAGGCTGAATGCTCACCCAAAAACAGGCCCGTTTCGATTTCGTCGATGCTCACGGGCCCACCGTCGAAGTCCTCGCGCGTCAGGGCGCCCGAGTCCTGCAGCTTGCCCCCCGTCGTGGAGGAGGGGGCAGAGGCAGAGGCAGAGAACCGCGCCTGTGGCTGGTACTGTGCCATGATCCGACCCGAGATCCCAAGGCAACAGATACCTCCAGTGGTCGTCGTGAAGGACTTGGGCGTGCCAGTGTGACCCGTCGCGTTCTATCCCGAAAGCTTCCAACTCCAGTTCCAGGTTTCCGCGCGATTCAATCGATAACCGCTGCCTATCGGCGTGCGCGCATCTCTATTTCGGATAGAGGTGAGGCGCCGGTGACTAAAAATAGGAATACTAAATCAGAAACAAGGCAAGAAATAGACAACATGACCACACTGCGACCCTTCACCTGCGACGACCTGTTCAAGTTTAACAACGTGTGAGTAGAACAACCGCCAACCCGACCCCTACCGTGCTCATAATGCTATATTTCCACCAGTAATTTTGACCCACTTACGGAGACCTATGGCCTGTCCTTCTACACACAGTACCTGGCCAAGTGGCCGGAGTACTTCCAGCTGGCGGAGTCCCCCAGCGGCCAGATCATGGGCTACAGTAAGTGTGCTTCCCTCGCTTCATTGGCAGAAAGAACTAACCTTAATTCTGCTGCAGTCATGGGTAAAGTAGAGGGCCATATGGACAACTGGCACGGGCATGTGACGGCGCTGACGGTGTCCCCCGACTACCGGCGACTCGGTCTGGCGGCGCTGCTCATGAGCTTCCTCGAGGACATATCGGAGAAGTAGGCACCACACCATCATCACCAACAATTGTACTCCTGGTTGCCGACGACGGCGCTCATCCGTCTCTCTTCTTTCTTTGCAGGAAGCGCGCATACTTTGTGGATCTTTTTGTGCGGAAAAGCAATCAGGTGGCAATCAATATGTACACTAATCTAGGCTACATCATCTACCGCACCATTCTCGAGTACTATTCGGGCGACCAGGACGAGGATGCGTACGGTGAGTGGACTTGTTCTTCTTCGTGGCAGAATGTATCCCAATGCAGCGTTTTTCGTTGCAGATATGAGAAAGGCGATGTCCAGGGACGTGAACAAGAAGTCGGTCATACCGTACACGCAGCCTGTACGATTGGAAGATATAGATATGAATTGATACGATATCAACCCAGTCCAGTAGTAGCGCCCGCAATCGCATTTATGTCTAACTGATCCCGATCTACCTACCACTCTGAACGGGGGCGCGAGCCCCATTCATTTCTAGTTACTACATAAGACCTGTAAATAATCCGCAGTCCCACGATCTTCCTTCCCGGTGATAACCCAAGAGAAACGCTAACAGCTGCCCTGCTTGAGTCCCAATCCCTGCACATGTCACGAGTAGTAAACTGTATTAATATGCCCTCGATTCTTCTCCAATAATTCGATCAAGATTTCTTAAGACGATGCGTAAATAATAATCGTAATTGACACGTGTGAGGTGCTCCGGCACTTCGGAAAGGTAAATAACGTGCGTTATTGACTGATGAGTTGACTTCATCAATGTAAATGACTGAAAGTATCTAACGCCATCGCCGTCGCCATCGCAAATCGCACATCCTGCCCAGCTGCCGCGTGTTTACGATCCTCTAACGGTGTCCGAATGTTTCTTGCAGATTACAATGCGCGAGCTGCGCCGCCAAATGAGGCACGACCACTAACTGGGACTATCCATCGGCCTGCTGCTCCCGTCAGGCATAACATAAAGCAATATATCCTTACCTAAGCAATAGTCCACCATTCGCTTTATCGGCGGCTCTATGCCGATTCCAAAATTACTCTAGTTTTTTGAATAGAGACCCTCGCCTTTGACAATTAAAAATATATACAACATATATGCCTTTATCCAGCGAAGTTATTATTATTATATGAGAGTTCCTAAGGGCTGGAACATCTGGGTGGGAAAACCCTTTAAAACCACTTATTAGGATACTTTAAAGGTAATTGCAGCTGTAAGGAAAGAAAGCTGGCGACATTTAGACACAAAAGTGATATAAAACAAGTGGGAAAGCTACAGTCGAGTGTGACCGACTGTAAGATACCCGGTACCTAAAGCATTGTGGATGAAATTAAACAGCACATGAACATGTAAAAAAAGGAAATGTTGACAAATAGAGACAAATATTGCTAGAAACATGTTGAGCAGAACTTAAAAGATACAAATGTTGCTAGGAACATATTGGGCAACTCTCAAAAGCGACAAATGTTGCTAGGAACATGCTCAGCAACACCCAACAAAGACAAATGTTGCTAGGAACATTTTGAGCAACACACACGTGCGCGCACTCTCACTCTCTTGGAAACTTTATTGTTTAATAACTTCTATGTTTATCATCAAATTTCACTCAAATTTTCAGAACACGTCCATGATTGCTCACATATTAAGCCTATTTATTTATTTTACCCCGGAAATCACGCATATGGTTATATACCTTTATTTATGTTTTTCGGGGGCGGAAGTGGGCGTGTCCAAATTTTAAAACAAACTTGATCTGCGGGCATTCCAGTGTTGTCACCAAATTTGGTAACTCTAGCTCTTATAGTCTCTGTGATCTGTTGTTTCACACGGACGGACAGACGGACATGGCTAGATCGACTCGGCTAGTGACGCTGATCAAGAATATATATACTTTATAGGGTCGGAGATGTACATATCCTTCTGCCTGTTACATACATTCTCGGTTGGCACTAACTTATAATACCCTTGTACCCTATGGGTACCGGGTATAATTAGGCCAACATGCTTTTATTTTTAAATATTCAAAGAGCTAGACAAACAATAATAATTTCGAAATTAGGGTACACAGTGGAGGTATTAATATATTTTCTTTTGTACTTAAAATTTATAGATTTCCTGACGATATTGCAGCCCATTATAACAAGTCGGAAAGCTACAGTCGAGTGTGACCGACTGTAAGATACCCGGTAGATACATGGGTATAAAAATAATAATGGTAAATTACCTAAATACGTAATATTAGAATGCATATTTATTTACTCATGCGCCAAAAAAATCTCGTCTTAGAAACTATACTATTGTTACATGGATTCGATGTATACTCTTGAGTGTAAAAAAATTCTAATAAGATGCTTATTAATTTAATAATGCGAAAGTATAAAAATAACACTAATCTGCACCAAGACTTGAGAAAAATCACTAGCGCGGCTAACAAAAAAGCACTAAATTCCTGCTAACGCGAAATTGTAACCAATTATGGATGTACATATGTAGGTTCGAAAAATATAATACTCGAAAATACACAATTAAAACTACAGAGTATAAAAACTATACTATTGAGTATTTATTTGATGTTATTAAGTATTAAGTCTATACTAAACTCGTTATACTGCTTGAGTAAATTTTTAAGATAACACGTAGAAAGGTTCAACTCCTATTTTTTTTTGTGTACTTTAAATTTAATAATTGATTAAAAACGTTCATTAGTGTGCAATGATATCGTTTAGGTCTCATGGCTTGTGCATTTTGTAGCACCCTTTTAGACAGCATTTAAATTAATTTCAAATCGTAAGCAATTTCTGAGGCATGCCTGATTTTGGAGATTTTGAAATTAAGGGCCTATTCCGTTGATTTTTTTAAGGCAAACATGCAAATGAAGCTATTCCTTTCTTATTTTATTACCAAGGATATATGCATGTTTATTAGGATATTTGAGAATCCTGAATGTCCTCGCGCTCTTGGCAACCAGCGTTTAATCAATAGCCTATGCTCTCGTAGCCAGTGCCTGATGGGTTGAGTCAGTCCGCGAAAAATGGCAAAGAAGGGCGGAGTCCAGCAACTCCAGGCAGACCTGGCTTCGGACGAGGAGTTCGAGAAGTTCCTGCTGCGATCCGGCCTTCTGGGTAGGTTCTTGGGCTGAACTGAGGCTAATGCTGACCCGACTAACCTTGAGCCAACCGTCAGTGCTGGACATCTACTCGGAGTGGTGCGGACCCTGCCTGGGCATGGTGGGCAGCCTGCGGAAGATCAAGCTGGAGCTGGGCGGCGACAACCTGCAGCTGGCCATCGTAAGACTTCGGGTAAGGTATGGTAATTTACACCTACATACATGGCTCTTTTCCGGAACAGTGTAAGGCGGGCTCCATCTCCTATCTGGAGCGGTTCAACAAGAAGAGCGAGCCCACCTGGATGTTTGTCACGGTGAGTGTTGTCAGGAATTTAGATCCGTCACTAATCTGCTAGGAATCGGATCTCCTTGCAGAACGGCAAGGCCATCAACATCATGTTCGGCACGGACGTGCCCAAGCTAGTGGCCATGATCACCCGGATGCTGCAGTCGACGATGGCCAAGGAATCGCATGTCAGCTACGAGATCACCGAGCTGCAGCCGATCGAGCTGCAGCAGTTGGAGGTGCGCAACCGGGAGCTGCGAGTGGCCGAGGAGATCGAGCTGGCGGAGTGCCGGCGCAAGCGCGTGGAATACCTGCGCAGCGTCACCGACTGCATCATGGAGAACCTGCCCGACATCGGGATCACCGTCTTCGGGCCGCAGGTCAACCGCGACATGTTCAAAAAACTCTCCGAGCCTGCCGATCCCCTCAAGATCCAGTGCAAGGACCGTAAGGTCTTCCTTATTACGCCCGCTGACTTTGCCACGGTGAATTTTGCGGCCGAGAACCCGCTGGCCCCGGAGGTGCTCGAGCAGCTGTACGACAAGGAGCTGCTCATGTGCTTCTGGAAGGTGGAGGAGGTGCTTGGTTCCCCGCCGACGGTGCTGCGCCAGTATGCCCATGAGCTGACCAAGGAGACGATCAAGCCGCCGGACGAGTTCAACGAGGAGGAGATCACAGTACCGCCGATTATTGTGCCGCTGGAGGTGACCGTGAAGATCCACGAGCCAGGTAAGTGTGCTGTTACTCTCCATTCCTGTCAATATTATGTCCTTTTCTGCTCCTTGATTAGAACTAGATGTCGATGAGGTAGTGGAGGCGGAAGAGGAGGAGGAGAAGGAGGAGGGCGCCGGCGAGATCCCCAACGACGAGGATGTGGAGGCGGCGGTGGCAGCGGAGGCTGATCCCTGTCCAGCCGAGCCACCTCCACTGCCGCAGCCAGAGGAAAAGCAGAGCAAAACCAAGACCATCCGGATACCGCCCATTTGGGTGCCCAGCGACCAGCGCACCCATGCGGCCCTCATCTACACGTACTTTCGCGCCCAGACCGCCACCTTCCTGCCACCCGATCCCGTTCCGGAGCCACCGCACATTGTGATGACCTTTGACGCTTACAAGAAGAAGGATCTCGGCGTGATCCTCGAGACCTGTCGCGAGGACATCCCACTCTACGGATTCTTCACCAGCGACAATCCCCAAACGGCGGTCTTCATAGCGAACTCGGTGGAAAAGTACAATGCGAAGCCCTATGTCCCGTAAGAACACTCAAATTCTCTAGATGCGACTGAACTCCTAAAAAGAACTGATACCATTCAGCACCGACAAGATAGTGCTGAAGGTGAACAAGGTGAGCAGTCCGACTATACCTACCCTGATGGCCTACGGTCCTAGCTATGTAAGCAACAACTCAGTGGTCGGGCACAAGGAGGCCACCCAGTTCTTTCCGGCAAACTACAAGTCCGCGTTGCAGGAGGAGGCCGAGCTGCATGCGGTTAAGACCGAGAAGCCCAAGAAGCGCAAGAAGGTAGGCACTACACTAATAAGCAGGCCCCCGACTTGAATTATTTCCCTGTTTCCCTGCAGAACAAAAAGGGCGGAGATGTCGAGGAGAGTGGCAAAGCGGAGGCCGGGCAGGCGGATGCGCAACAGGAGGCTGACGATGCGGCCAAGACCTCGCCGGAGGAAGGCGCCTCCACGACGAGTAGTGGCGAGGACAGCTGCGAGTCGCGTCCAGCAACGGCCGATGGTACGAATCCCGAAGGAGCAGCGGCAACCTAGGCTGGGGGAATCGTATTGATTGATTTTAAGCAAACATCTCAGTAATAAAGAATATAACCAATTTACACTATTTTGTATTCAATAAACTAAACTTTTTAGGAATCAGCGAGCGATGATTATTCAGTCGTCTCTAGTTTTGAATTCGATTTCAGTTGCAAACTATTTCGACTAGTTACTATCGTAATCGTTATCGTTATCGTTATATACAAATCAGCTGTTGTTCGTCACGAACGTGACTGTAAAATTGAATTTTATATTTTTATTTATTAAAACGCAAGCGAACCGAGTTGAAACCGGTGCCGACCGATGGATTCCAACTTGCGCAATGTAAGTCCCAATGCATGCGGATGCCTGCAGTACCCGGCTCACCCGGTATTCCCTTCCAGCTCAAGGATTTTCTCACATTATACAACAAAGTGACGGAACTGTGCTTCAGCCGATGCGTTGATAATTTCAACGAGCGCGACCTGGCCAGCCATGAGGTGAGTATACCATGCTTGGCACCCGTACTGCGTATTTAAATATTCTCGCATCAATAGGACGTGTGTGTGGATAGGTGCGTCACAAAGTTCGCTCGCTTCAACCAAAATATGATGACCTTCTACGTGGATGTGCAGACAACTATGAATGCCAAGCGCATGGAGGAGGTGGAGGAGAAAGCCAGGATAGCCGAGCAGCAGCAAAAGGAGGAGCGCCAGCGGGAGGATCAGAGGCTGAAGGAGTTGGCCGCCACGGCTGTGCTGACGCCGGTTCCGCCGACAGCAGCCGGCAACCTGTCCCTTTAACAGCAGCAGTCACCGGGGTGGTACGCCACGCCGCAGCTGCTGTTCTCGATCCTCGATAGCTAAACCTACACATACACATCCTTCGTTTCCTGATCCGCAAGCAACACTCACGGAATAACCACCGCATTTCAGACACACGACAGCCATGCCTCACATCTGCCTTGTCGCGCTCATCGGCCTGCCGGGAGCCGGCAAGTCGACGCTTTGCACCTGGCTGCTCGGCCAGCAGGCTGGTCTGCGGGCTCGCCACCTTGTCCATCTGTGCTACGACGACTTCCTTGATGTCCGACCCACTCCCACTCCCGCTTCCGCCGTGCTGCCCTACAAGGAGCAGCGTGCCCTTATTTTCACGCTTCTAGAACAAATCATCGCCGCCATTTGGAAAGGCGCTCCTTGGCCTAATCAAGTCCGACGCACGACCGGCGGCAGCGACTCCGGCGCAGATTACCTCATCCTGTGCGACGACAACTTCTACTACCGCAGCATGCGCTACAAGCTCTACCAGCTGTGCCGCGATGCGGGCTGCGTCTTCGGGCAGATTTACATTGCCAGTTCCCTGGACTTCTGCATGCGAGCCAACGCAAGGCGGAGCGGCGACGATCGCGTGCCAGACGCTGTGGTGCGGGAAATGCACGAGAGGATAGAGCCACCGGGATCAGAGACCTGGGAACGCAACAGCCTGGCAGTGACCAGCTCAGATCATGAAGTCGCAGGCTCTGGGATAGTTAACTTCATCAATTCCCTGACTGCCATGCCTGTTGCAGAAAAATTGCCATCAGAAACTGGGCAGCAACCCCACCAAGAACAGTCTCTGGTCCACAGCCTGGATCTGCTGCTGCGGAAACGCATCAAGGAACTGCTGCAGGAACTGGCGGATAAGCGGACGGCGAGCGGGAGACTAAACGAGGAACGGAAGCGGATACTGACACGGTTCCGGGCAGATGAGGACGCGGGCCGGTGGAAAGACCTAGACTACTATGTACATTTGTTAAATTAGCCTAAGATAAGCTAAATTACATAGCGACTTAAATATGTATCTGTTACTTGACGGGAGGCAGCGTCGGGTTTGTATTAAAACTAGATTTATTTAGCCCAAAAAATACAAGTTAACTCTAGGGGGGACACGCGAGCACTCGGCTCAGACTACCTTCACCTGGCTGATGTCGCGCTTCTCGATCATGCGCATCTGCTTCTTTTTCATGCGCTTGAGCTTGGCGGGATTCTTGATGACCTGGACAACCTCCGAGCGTCGCTCGTTTGCCAGACGACGTTCAGCATTCTCGACGCGTCGCTGGTGCTTCTGAACGGCCGCCTCCTTGCGCTGGACCTTGATCTCCTTGGACTTTTCTTTGATGTAGCGAAGCTCATCGCGCAGAGCAGTCTTCTTCTCGAAAGACAGCCGGTTGACCGTCTTCTTGATCTTGCTGAATCTGTGAAGACAGGAGGCCGATGATGAACTTTTTGTCGAATGTGAAAGCCTGGGGTTGTACTTACTTTTGTTTGGGCGTCTTCCAGGGCCGGTTGGACTTGGGCTGCCCGCGCGGGATAGCGGCCTCCGGCTTTGCCGCCTTCTTGGCTTTCGTCGGCGTCTTCAATGGCTGTGTCTCGACGGCAATCTTACCCATGTCGTATGATAAATCTGCGTTGGTTTACGTTAAAATGCAAGCAATACAAAATGAAAACAAATACACGTGCTGGCTGAGCGCCTATCGATTATCGATAGCGCGAAACATATGTTTGGCAATCGCGCAGGGTTGCACTTAATCACATATTGCTAACGCAGAGTGACCAGGCTATTAGAATACTATATTTTGTATTTCAAAATTTCAGGAAAATACGTTTCTTAGAAGCTCTTTCTGACCCAATCGTTCCGATAGCAGCTACATCTATGATATAGTAGACCGATCCGCAAGATTTCCAAACCTACATACATATATTTAAAGGTGCTCAGAAAATTAAATATGAAGCTGAGCGAGTATGAAGCATAGAAAGAGCAATTAGGTAGAGGATCAAAAAAGAATCCCTTAAAGCGATGCATACTTTTCCTTATACAAAATAATGCATTTATTTTTCTTATTTTATACTTTACATCTTACAAACTAATAAAAGTATAAGCTTAGGATTAAACTTTCATTTAGTACATGACCTTAATATGAACAATAGTTCTATTTTATTAATTTCTTTTGTTTAAGTTGGTACGTGATCTAGCTTTTTACAGTATTTACAATCCTCACATCTTGCAGGAATCGGAATCGGCACCAGTTCGGCCAGGTATTTAGCTCAAGAGGGTGGAGAAGGCCATTATGACACAGCCGGCTGCCACAAACGGCGACAAGCGCTCTCCAATCCTGGCCATTTTCCAGAAGATGCCCTGCCACCTACAAGGAGAAACGAAAGTGAGTCTGGGGACCCAGGAGAAAGAGAGGGAGGGAGAGAGCGAGGGGATGAACACCCACCCGATCTTGTGGCGATCCATTATGCTGGGGAAAATCGAGCGAAGGTAGGTACACGTGCAGATCATTAGCAGGATGACCACCAGCAGGCTCTGGAAGTTGAACAGGGCACTCTGGGGGCGAAAAGGCAGCAGCAGGTAATGTTAGGTCTCTGCCCCACTCCCCGCACTCTGCATGGATTCCATACCATGATTTATTAAAGGAGCAAATGAGATCCGAGCCAAGCAGTGATTTTCGGACGGCAGGGCTTGACAACTTGGATAAAAAGTACTAGATACATATGTATGTATGCATGTGCCTAAGCCGGTGAGCTTTTAAATCGGAACGGAACCAGCAAACGGTTCGATTTTTGAACTTGGGCTTTTGTTCCAGGATTTTTGCAAGGATATGAAATTGATTTTAATTGCCTTTAATGTCTGTGATACACTCATTGCATTGAACTGTAGAGTGTTACATATATTGAGATGAATATGCAATGTTATTCCCTTTTTTGACAAGAGTAAATAAAAATTAATATGAATAAGATTTTACAAAAACTTGCGGGCTTTTTTGAGTTCAGCTTAGTATTTTCTAGAAGCATTTTTAGTTGACTGCTGGCCACACTGGCACAGAGCGCCGCTTCGAAAGAATTTCAACATTCTGTGAAATTAGCTTTAGATTTTTACACACTTGGGCCAGGCTGCGTGCAGGATCCGTCATGGGACGACGCACCACATTGGAGGAGCGTGAGTTCGTGCTTTCCCTCCACAGAGCGGGCTACAAGGAGCGGCTCATCGTCGAGGAGACCTCCATTAACAGATGCACTGTTCGCAAAATCATTCAGCGCTTCATCGAGGAGAACCGGTTGGCGGACAAGGCCAGACCGGCGACGAACAAGATCTTCTCTGCGCAGGAGGAGCAGCTGATTATCAACATGTTCCATGCGCAGCCCACCCTGTCCGCACCGAAGCTCGCCGAGGCGGTGGCCAGGGAGTTTGGAAAGCCGTGCTGTCCCGAAGTGCTGCGCCGCCTGCTCCGCCGCAATAATCTCAATGGCCGGAAGGCCTGGTGCCGGCGCACCCTGAGCCAAGCAAACATACAGAGCCGCTTGCGGTTCGCCACAGAATACCTGGCACAGAACCCCGCTTTCTGGGATAACGTGATGTTCGTGGGCACGGCCAAGTTTCATCTGATTGCCTCCGAGGAGACGTCGTATGTGCAGAGCAAGTGGAACAATGAAAGGCAGCCGTGTGGCGGTGGCGGGATCCTTGTTTGGGGCTGCATGTCGGCGGCGGGCGTGGGAAACATTGTCTTCAAGGAGCGGAAGATGAGCCCAGCTGCATTGTTCTTTGTCCTAAAGGACAATCTGCTCCAGAGTGCTGACGACCTCGAGCTGGGCAAGCATTTCCATTACTACCACGAGAACGACGCGCCGCACCAGTCGCTCCTCGTTCGTCGCTGGCTGATCGAAAATTGTCCGGGGGGCCTTGTGGCCCAACCGGCCCAGAGTCCGGATCTCAATGTGATTGAGAACATTTGGCCCATGCTGGACCAGGGCATGCGCGAGCATAAGATTGATAACATGATGGATCTGAAGAATGCCATCATGTACGAGTGGCAACAAATAACGCCGGACATAACCCGGGCCCTAGCCCATTCCATGCCGCACCGACTCCAAGACGTCGTGGCTAACCAAGGCGGTCATACCAGGTATTAGCTAGCTTACAGTATCCATGTGAGAGTTAATCCCTAGCAAGATTTCTTAAGTTAGACAAAGTTATAATATTATTTATAGTTAAGAGTAATGAAGACGACACTAAAAGGAATCTTAAACGATATATTTTGCCAAGAATCAACAGAAATCGATAAAAGGAGTCCTTAAATCATTCCTGAATATAATAATGAAATGTCACTACCTGGTCAATGCCACATTTCAACTGCGACCAACAAAGCAACTATCCATCGGATGGTTAAAGCCAAAAAAAAGGGAATCCATGTGAATGTAGTTATTCAACATTTTTTACGGGCTTTCTTTCGATAAACATTTACAAATTTAATTTTAAGGTATTGTTAATTTAATTACGCTTTATATGAAGTTTAAAAGTATGAAATAATATATATTATAAAATATAAAATACCACCAACATGGTTGTAACCACACATGTTTTTCTGTTTTATTTTCCTACTCGTTATTTTTATTGTGATGCGATCATTAATCCTTGAGTTTAAAAGTTCTCACTCCATTAACTTTCATCCCCTGGTCTTTGGGATATACTTATAACCAGTACCCGAAGGGGAAAAGGGTAAAGGCTAAGCTTTTCTCACCAAATTTCAAGGTCGGAGCTCGACTAGAAGAACTACCCTTAAGGCAAAACGAAAATCAAAAGCCGTCCTCGTTGCCATGTGTAGGTTTTTTCTTGTAATTCTCTAAGTAGGATTTGTGTAAAAAGAAATAGTGTATGCTCCTTAAAAAATAATTATTTTCAGTAGAATCTGTGCGCCACTAGGAAATTCCGACTTGTGGACAGATCTGCTTAAAATTCTTTAATTTGGGAAATAAAATATAAGACAACACAGCTTGGGAATCTTTTAAAAAATTATGTTTTTATTATTGAACATATTTAACAACAAAGAAGCCCGTTTCTCTAACCAATATGAGCGCAAGTGCGACGCCTCGCCTCAACTCCTAGGGCAGGAGCCGCCAGTGGGAAATCAAAAAAATTCGTATGGTGATGACAGCAGGATTCCGCTTCAGTAAGGATTTAATCTAGACTAGCGCCAGTATGGCAGCATCTTTGTGGTGGGAATGGGAATGGGAATGGGAATGGGAATGGGAATGGCCAGGCATGTCGGTCGAAAAATCAAGAATTTTATTTCACTTTACAATTTACCAATTGCGACAACGACGATGGGGACCGGACCCGCCAAACCCAACAGCAGACGATGCCTCCCGCCGATTTCCTGGCAGCTTTGGCATTAATGTACATTATTTACATCGATTAATGAGGGATGGGGGTGGGGATTCGGGCTCTAGTCGAATTTTGAGCGATTCACCGACGATCCGGGGGCCGCCAGAGCCTCGCGGTTGTGCTGGTCAATGTTGTAGTGGTAGAAGAAGGACTTGCCGTACTCAAAGGACGAAATCATGATTGCACACGCCGGCGCCACCTTGAAGAGCCGCGGCCCGAGTCCAGCGAATATGGCCGGGAGTCCGCCCAGGCGGTAAATGCTGGCCAGGCGCGCCGCCACCGATTTGGTGGCCACCTGCTTGGGTGGATTATCTGCCATAATGCAAACCGAGTGAGAGCTGGTGGCAGCGATCTGGACAGCAATGGGCCTACCTGAGAATATGAACTTCTCGCCAAACTCGATCTGCTCGTGCGTTTTTACCACATCGAACGGCGTGGTGATCGTGGCGGCCACCTGCAAGTTGCCAGTTGGGGTTAAAGTTTGTTAATATCGTGCATTTTCAAGAAATGATGACTTACCGATCCCGATATTGCTCCTGCCGCAAAGCTAAAGCCAAAGGTCGGCTCCACCACGCCAAAGGAGCTCTTGAGGTACTCATAGCAGGTCCAGTATATGCCCGAAAAGGGCACGTCGCGCAATATCGTCGGCGGCAGGCCGCGCCACAAGCCCAGCACGCCCTGCGACTGCACCACCTGACGTATCGTGCCGAACATCTCGGCGTGCGTCATCCGCTGCGATTGCATCTTGGTGCGTATTAGCTCGACGGGACTGACACAGGTGACGGCCAGAATGCGGGCCGTTACGCCCGCCAGCAGGGGCACGAGCATAGGAATCGGCTGTGGAATGTCGCGGACATGGGCTGTTGCTGTTGGGTCCCAGCTCCGCAGGTACTTGTAGTGGATGTCGGTGAAGCGGGCCTTGAACTGCTCGTAGGCCACGAAGTAAATGATGGTCGACGGCAGGGCCGAGATGAGTGTGGGGCTAAGGCCCGACCACAGCGAGCCAATGCCCTCGGTGCGGCTAATCTTAATGAATGCGTCCTGCCAATGACGAGTGTGAGGCTTAGGATTAATCTGGATTCTTGGTCTTAGTCTTCGGTCTACTCACAATGGTGCCAGAAAAGCGGGGAGCCGGCTTCGACGCTGCTGGATTGGGCGTGTCCGGGCCGCAGGGGCAGATGTGGTCCATGAGGCCGTTGCAGTAGAGAAAACACTTATTTGAGAGCAGCGCCTGCTGCTGGGCCTGAAGCCGGGTCTTGATCACATCCAAGGGGGTCACTGCAACCGAAAAAGGCAGCGCTTGAGCTTAGCTTACTCTGGAGCTTGAAGGTTCAACTTACTAAAGCAGGCCGTCACCATGGCGCCGCTGCAGGCAGACGCTACTTGCTGCAGGGGTCGAATCCGGAATCGGGGATCCGTCATCGTGGCCTTCGACTGGGACTGGCTCGGAGTCGCTGCTGCCGCCGCCGCCACAGCCGCAAGGTGAGCACAGGGCCCCCGTGTGGCCATATCTCAACCTGCTGCTATGTGCTTCCTCGGTAAGCTGGCGGCGTAGAAGTGGATGATACAAGGATGAGTGACAGTGAGAGATGATTGGACGAGTGATGACAGTAACTAGCGGCTGTCTTAACGTTGGACACTACACACTCCAATTAGGCAAGCCCCCCTATCATTGTGAAATAGTTTCCGGGTCCAAAATAAAACACCTTGTCCGTCCCCTATGTCTCATTTCCACTACGTCCCCGAAATTCCTATGGAGCGCGGCCGGTCGGATAGTATCGATAGTTTGCGAAAAAAAGGATCAGCTGTTTTACAAAAAAAATACTACTAAAAATACTAAATTTGGTTTGCGTCCGCACTGCTACTTCTATCCAAATTTCCAACCAAAAAAACAGCCGTTGTCAGCCAGCTGTTCTAATAAGATTTAATAGAATAAGAGTTAATTGTTTTTTTTTAAACTCAGCACTGTATAGTTTTTATTTAGTTATTTATCATCTTAAGAACCGGCCCACTCGTGACACGAACTTCGATAGCCAATATCGATAGCTGACAGTCTGGCAGCGACAATGTCATTAGCGATTTAAGTGTGACCAGTTGCTCGTATTGATAATTATCAAAAACCCCCATTTTTCGAAATGGTTTTCTTAAGTTTTGAAAAGCTAATGTTGCAGAAACTAAACTTTTTAGCATAGTTTTTGATTGATACTCTAATTAATTTGTTAGCCCCGTTAACTGGTATGTCGGCCATCTAAGTAACCTACCTGTTTCCTGGAGATCCAGATTGTAGTGAAAGAAGAACGACTTGCTGTACTCGAAGGAGGAGATCATGATGGCGCAGGCGGGCACCACACGGAGCATGCGCGGCATGACCCCGACATAGAGTCCCCGGGCGCCTTGCTGCCGGTAGATGTGGCCCAGGCGGGAGAACACTGACGGCTTACCGGTGCTTGGCATCGCTCGCTGCTTGTCCTTGCCGCCGGCAGTGGCAGCATTGCCACCTTTGCTGCCAGCGCCCGCCTCCTCGTAGAGCACGTTCTGACCCAGCTCTATCTGGGTGTGGGTGGTCACCAAGTCGAATGGCATGGTCACCAGGGTGGCCACCTGCAAGGAAGGCGGAAAATTTAGCTTACTTCTGATTTTTACGCTCTAATGTGTTCTCTGTGCAGCGGCAGAGTGCACCGCTCACCACCCACCGCTCCGGAGACGGCGCCCGCGAGAAAGCTGAACAGAACCGAGGGCTCCGTAACGCCAAAGGCCCGCTTCATCGCCTCATAGGCCGCCCAGTAGGTGCCGGAGAAGGGAGCGTCGCGCATCACGGTGGGCGGCCAGCCACGCCAGAGCCCCAGCACGCCGTGCTGCCGGATGAGTGTGCGCAGCACGCGCCACAGCTCCGAGTAGGTCATGTACTCCGACTGCATCTTGATGCGAACCATCTCGATGGGCGTGATGGCACTGACCACTAGGGTGCGCGAAAAGATGCCCGAGACCATGGGGACGTAGTAGGGCACAACGGGTGCCACATTGTTTATATTCCTACCCCTCGGTGCGTCCAGGGGATCCCCGCCGGCTGCTCCAGGCGACGGCTCCCGGTACTGCGACTCCCCAGCATCCTCCGCACCTGCATTTACACCGCCGGCGCGCCTTTGCGACACCAGGTATATGTGGGACAGGGAGTTCATGAGGTACTCGTACGTCAAAAAGTAGATGATCGTGGAGGGCAGCGCCGAAACGAGCGTGGGACTGAGGCCCGACCACAGACCACGTAGACCACTGGTGCAAAGGATCTTGACGAAAGCGTCCTACGAAGGGAGGGACCATAAGCATCTGGTTATACCCGAGGAGATCCTCTGAAAGTAGCTGGCACATCTCTTTTCAAACCACTTACCAAGGAGCCGCGTGCTGGACGGAGGTTGTGGGGAATACGGCCAGATTTCGGGAAACAGATGTCGCTGGAGCGGCACACGTGCGTCATCAGGCCGTTGTGGAAGACATAACAGAGCTTGGAGACGGTCGGTCGCTGCCGGATCGCGTGCTGCGTCTGCACCCGCGTCTTCACCACCTCCAGCGGAGTCACTGAGCGGGCGGACAGATGTAACATTACGGGAGGATCGGAGGGATCTCCCCTGAAGTACTCACCCACAAAGGTCGTGAGGAGGCCGCCGCAGAGCGCAGACACGACCTGCTGCATCGGCTTGATGCGGTACTGGGGATCCGCTTTCAGAATGAGAGTGGCCAACGCCAGCGGATCCTCCCCCTCACCCTCCGCGGAGTCATCGCCATCTCCGTGCTGGTGCTCCAGCTGCGGCGGCATTTTCCTTTTCACTGGCGACTATGGGCTTGCAGATAGGGACGGCGGCGGCACCTGCTGTCCTCAAGGAAGACATCCCTGGAGACCGCTGCTAATTTGGTAAAAAACACGCGTTGCACACAATATATATCTCTCTGGGCCGAAGTATTTTTTCGGACCTAGTTTAGAGACATCAAGCTGAGTAAAAGATTTGGACTGAGACGTCAACGTCAAGTATTTCATTTCGAACGGCATTCCCATAAAAATATACATTTGTACAAGTATGTTAAGGCACTTGAATATCATTTTATTTAGTATCCAAAGCATGGGCGTAATTCAGTTTGTTTGGCAACCAAATGGGCTTAAGGTTCACTATAATTTATCCAAAAAAAGAAAAAGGTCGCGTAGCAAGCGAGAAACTCTTCTTTTGTGGCGACCTCTAAGGTCTTGGGGGTAGCAGTCGAGAGTAAGCCCAGTTTAGTGATTAAAATCCATTCCATTGGATAAGTCGTGATTTATTTTTGATGGGAGGAAAGGAAAACCAATGCGGGGACAACTACGACAAGATTGATTACGTTTAATGCGAAAATTATAAATATGAATTAAATTAATCAAATTTAATAATAATTTGAATTACATTTAAGTTAATTATGAGTAGTAAGTCAGTAACATAGTTTAGCTTTACGTCGGAACCAAAAAAAAAATTAGACAGGATAATCCAATGCGTGTGTGTGTGTGTGTTTATGATGTAATCCGATTGCGGTAGCCTCCTCCTCCTGGGCGGGATGGTGGTGGTGGCGGTGGCGGCGTTGCTGGCGTTGTCTCTCACTTGTGCGCAATGGGAATCAGCGTTTCGCCGGCGGTCAGCGCTGGCAGCGGGGCATCCACGGTCAGGACACCGTCCTTGCTGAGGGACGAGCGGATGGACTCGGGATTGACGCCCTTGGGCAGCAGGAACTCCCGATTGTACTCCCTGTACACGCTCTTTGTGTCCGACTTCTCCTCGTGCTTGGCGTGCACCTAAAGCGAAGGGGAAACCCTTGATTATTTGAACTCCTGGTTGGTGGCTAAAAAGACTCTTACCAATAGCTTCTGGTCGACGGTTTTCACCACAATCTCCTCGGGGGCATACTGGCTAACGTCGAAACGCAGCTTCAGCACTTTGTTGTCGCCCTCGTCCTGCAATTGGAGGAAGCATAGGTTCTTTTAATAAGGGTTCTTTGAAGAAGGACATGAGGGGGGCTACAAACCTGTATCAAGGGTGAGCTGATGTCGGAGACGTAGTTCTGTTGCTTGGGGATTCGGGATGGCAGGGCCGAGTTTGTCGTTGAGCTGCAAGGAAAATCAAAGAGAAGGTTACTGAAGGTTACTGGGAATCATCACACAAGTCAGAATACAAAACAGAGAGTGTCAGAAATTAAAGTCACGAGTGTTAGGAGGAACCAGAACCTATTTGAGGAGTTTGTTGTGGTTGTGGTGGTGCTACTAGTCGTGGTTCTAGTGGTGCGAAAGGTCTTGTGGAGTGTGCGTGTAAAGGCCTCCATTCTGCTGTTGCTCTAGGATGCGACTGATCTTGCGCCGACGAGCCCAACTCAATTGAAGCCGAGTCCCGGGCTGGGATGGAGTCTATAAATAAATCCGACTTCCGCTTCGGCTCTCAAGGGAGATCAGGGAGCAGCTGCCATCCCGACATCCGTGCCATCACGTGTGCTTAGCGTATGTATCTTTTCCATTAAGAAAACAATATTTTCCGACAGGCCCCAAGGAATGGGGGAATGTGCACACACACATGGGACGTTGCCAGCGGAAGATTCCTTCATTCGTTTTATAAAGGCGGCTATAAGGTTACAGATCTGTGTATATTTCCAGATTTAATAAAACTGCCTGGAAGAAATACAACTACTACCCTTAGTAGCTACATTTTTCCCATCCTTTATGTTTTGTGTGCACATTTTGTACAGGGGATCGCATCTGGTACCAAGACTAAATATATAAATAACCCCAAACACTTGTGTGCGTCTGCTGAGTTTTAAAAATGGATTTGCGTTCCTTGAAGTGACACCCTCCTCATGACTACTGCTCATCCATCCAATTCCTACAGCTGTCATTTGGATATGGAAAGAGGCGATGTATTACGTGGGCTTTACCCTATGACAGCCAATCGGAGGAATTCGGGAATTAATGATCCAGCATTGTGTTTCTTCAAATTCCTCATTATTATGTGCACTTCATGTTTATTTTGTTGTACTTCACATGTTCATTTTATCGTTAATTTCATGTTCATGTTTTTTTTTAATTTCATGTTCATTTCATATTTATTTTATTGTTCATTTCATGTTCCTTTCAAGTTCATTTCATGTTCTTTTGGTGTTCATCTCTTATTCCTACAGCTGTCATTTGGATATGGAAAGAGGCGATTACGTGGGCTTTTCCTTATGCCAGCCAATCGGAGGAATTTGGAAATTAAAGATCCAGCATTGTGTTTCTTTCTTCAAATTCATCATTATTATGTTTATTTCATGTTCATTTTGTGGTTCATCACATGTTCATTTTATTTTTAATTTCATATTCATTTTAGTGTTCATTTCATGTTCCTTTCATGTTAATTTCATGTTCATTTTATTGTTCATTTCATATTCATTTTATTGTTCATTTCATGTTCATTAAATGTTCTTTTGGTGTTCATTTTAAAAGAAGTACCCAGAGCTTCAAATGGTTTATTTTCTTAATCAAATATATGTACATAAATTTTTCTTGGCTAAATTACTTTAGTATGGCCAGCTTTGAGCGCGGATAATGAGCCTTATCAGGTGATCTGTGTTCATTTTAACTTTGTCCCTACGTTGGATAACCCTAATTTAAATGTAAACAATAATTCCCTATACATACGGTTAGCGCCCAGTTAAATTTAATAAAAATGTCTAATGTTAAGTCTATCTGGTTTTGTTTTCAATTTGTACAGAATCGAAATAAATGTGCATCCTGTTATTAAGTGTGGTACTTGTTTTTGGGGTTGGTTCTCTCCTCTATTTTTTAGTAAGGTAATTTTGTGCGGGGATTGCAATTAAAAGAAAATTAAACTATTAACTACAAGAATTCAACTCACATTAGATACAAGAACCGAAAATGGGGGCAAAAGGTAAGGTGAAAAATAAGTTGGGTGTAGAGGGTGCGGGGAAGATACGAACAGAAACTCAATTTTTAGTTGTTATATTTTCTACGTTTTTGTACCTGGTCGTTGTTGTTGTTTTTTTAGTAGAGCTTTTTGGTTTTTATTTTTTATATTTTTTTTAGATAGGAGAAAGGAGGTTGTTATTATATTGAAATAATTGCGGTTGTTTAATTTATTCCAAGCGGCAGGAAAAAGAGAATATAGAAAAAGAGAGAGATATTAAGTAAGGTAAAAAGGTACATACAAATACAAATACATATACAGAGGGGGTGGGGGCGGCGTTACATAAATGGGGCACAATTGCAGCGGTTTTGGCAAGAAGTTCGTCCAGCTCTTGTACCTTGCACACGCACACCAGCGCAGCCCGGAAAGCGATAAATTTGATTGACCGTTAAGCAGCGCACCTGTGTGTGTGCGGCGCCAATATAGGTGCATGTGTGCGTGTGTGCGGCGAGAGTATTCGCAGATAAGCTGCCAACAGAGGGCGCTTCTTATCAAACGAAACGTGAACGTGCGACCTTGCGGCACGGAGTGCGGGGTGCAGGTTGGGGGCGGGCGCTGATCAATAGCCGCTAGCTGGGCCAAAGGCACACGCTAATGACTAAAACCAATAACCGTTAGTCTGACCAAAGTGTTTAGGCAAAAGAGTGGGAGAGAAAGCACCTGCTCTCCCTCTCTTTCCGTCTTTCTGTGTGCTGGCAAACACACACACCGACACACACATGTCTGACTCTATCTCTCCGGCATCTGATGACGATGATGTCATGCATATTTTTTCGTTATTGAAAAGCCAAACGCAAGAAACTGAAGAAGAAACGAAAATAAACACACACACGAAAATGAAAATGAAAAAAAAAAATCAACAACAACGAGAAAGAGCGCAAACAAAATTGTGCTCTTTTGTTGCTGTTGTTGTTATTTCTACTGTTTGGTTTGCCAGGCGCGCGAACAAATGTCGAATTGAATTATCGATTACCAACGATTACGGCGATCACCGCTTTGTTTGTCATCGAGAGGAGAGGAGAATCGCAATGGGCTAAAAACTGACATGATATCATCTTTACTTGTTCGGTGGAATTATCAGCATCCAGCCACGAGAGTAATGGCAACTAAATTGCAAAAGCTTTTCGCACACACACGCGCACACAAGTGGCCAGTGCTATTTGCATGATAAATAGATATTTGTTTAGCGTACTTATTTGTTTAAACTATGCGCACATAGAGCCACCTACGCGCAAGGCCGATCAATGGGGCCATAAATCCGGACGATCGATTAAATTGCCAATGTTGAATACATACAGAATCCAAATTCAAAGGAAATACACGTAGATGCGAAAACCGAAATTAGAAAGTGTCAGAGTTCGAACTTCGAAGGTCCGAAATCTGATTATTAGTATGGATGTGAGTTTCTTTCGAAATATCTTGCATTCTTCTACGAAGCGTTAGTGCCTTTCTTTTACTCAAACAATTTTTATCAACATAATTCATAAATTCTCTAGTCTTTTTAACAGCTTGTGAAATTCTTCCAAAATATGTTCAAGAGTCGAACCCTGTTGATAAGTATACCTTTTAAGATGCGCTCTCTATATATTCATACTTTTTGATAGTGTGTCAGCATTCAGTGTGATAATTTCAATCAATGCAGTCTGATCTTAATAAAAGCCATTTGAACAGTCTAGGACTAATCGGACACGATATAGCATCCATTAAATAAACGATACCTTTCCCTGTTCTGTTCTAATGCTTTGTTCTCTCAATAAATCTGTATGTACACACCTTATGGCAAATACATTGTGTAAATATCTGGCGATCGGCGAGTTAATCGTATCATTTGTTTTTTCAATTGCAACCGAATCGCCAACAATGTCTGCGGAAATTCAATGAGGAGGCGCCACCACTACTGAATTGCGGTTTATGGCCGCGGCAACAGCGCATTTGGCCAGGTCTCAATGCAACCCCGCCTCCCCGAACTCTCCGCCTGTCCGCAAATCAACAGACAGTGGCATGTAAATGCCAATTCAATTTCACGCCAACAAAAGCGCGAAAAGCTAGGAATTTCTACTACTCTTCCCTTTATTTGCTATTAATTTGACTGAATATTAAACTTCCTTGATTTCTCAAGTCAAACATCCCAACCAACTTGAGCTGCTACATATATCCACAATGTAGTGGCCACCGATGACCTGCACCTATGTAGACTCATGACCATTTGCATGAGTGATGAGTGTATGTTGGCCGAATGGGGCTCTCAAGCCGCTGAGTCACCCGGCTAGGTTAGCCCTCGACGCATTAATCGACGGCACGCCATAGCCGCAGATGTCAAAGGTCGCTGATTGGGGGTGGGAGTGGGTGCCTGGGTGCCTGGTGCTTGGTGAATAAGCCACGCATCAATAATTTGTTTGGATAGCCAAGCAGTCGGAAAGCACCTGCAGCCCCACACACATTTAACACACAGGTGTGCCTGCCTGGGGGGGAAAACACCAATTTGGGTTAATTTCCTTTCATTGCCAACTTTCAGTTCGCATGGCCAAAGTTGCCAAGTGGAGCTAAAGTTGAAGTTGGACCCAGCTAGGGGGATTCGCCTCCGTTTCTTTCTGTTGTGGCCATGCAAATGCAGCGGCGACCATGGCGAGGGCAACGTCGACTGGAAATCGCTTCGATTATGTCATAGGCCGGGGTCGCCCGAACTGGAGCTTACGGGTTTCATGAAACGGATTTGTTTTTTCTCCTCAACGGGCGCCCACGCAACGTAGCCGCTTTTTGCGATTGAGAGGCCAACGAGGCGCGCAACCGCGACGGCGAAGTCGACGGCTGGCTACGTAATTTCTGTTGAGTCGCGTCTGTTTATTAGGTAAATATTTGGACCATAAAGCAAACCTACACAGAAAACAGCAAAAAATTGAGAGACAAAAATAAAATGCTGCAGCAGATACGTAGTACGTATCCCAAAGATGCCATATTACACAGAGCGAAAAAATGCAGCACGAAAGTTTTTAAATCTTGTATAATACCAAAAGTTGCATATCAAAGGGAATGGAATTATTGAAATTGGGGTTTTGCATCCCAGGTCTCAGTGCGTAGACATTAACATGAATATTTTATGAACTCAAATCGTATCGCTGTTTATCGATTTAAAATCGTAATCATCAATGCAAGTTTTTTTTGTTAGTATATTGTAAAACTTTACAGCGCATTTCAGATACTGATTTATGAATAAGGACCCTAATTTTTCTATACAAAAATTGCAAATTTAGTTGAATTTTATATGCATTTATCGAAATCAAAACGAATAAAAGTTTTTGAACTTTTATATCTGCAAAAATCGGTTTTAAATCGATTAATCGATTACTCTAAAGAGTAAAGTTCGAAATTATCAAATTTTTGACAGTGCATGTGCCTTGGCGCAGGTGAGCCTGTGTGTGTGATCAAGATCTAGCTGCCATTCGAAAAAATTCCGTTATGGCCCATATAACGGGGTTGCATAAACGGGCGCAGGCGGGAATGGCGACTAGAGATCGCCGGTAAGGAAGCAAGAAAGGCCGTGGTTTCGCGGCTGTGGCGGGGGAGGAGGTAGGAAAGCATTAGTGGACGGCGAACGGACACACATGTGTTTTCTTGGCCGGAGACAGCGGCGGAGAATTTAGAACGCGTGACTCATCCTCCCCCCAGAGCGACGGCGGCAAAGAAATGTATCTGGGGCGCAAATCGCCCCGCTGGCCTTAGCACACTGCGTGTGTGTGTGTGTGTGTGTGCGTGGTGGTGCGGTGTCTGTCTGCGCGTGTGTGCTCCAGACCAGTAGGCGATGTGGCAAGACTTGCGCCTATATTTAGAGCCAAAAACGCAAACGCGCCGCGAGATGAATCAACCGAAATCGGAGGAATACGGTAAATGTCCAACGGAACGAGCGAAAGCTAGGTGGCTAGCGGTCCTAATCTCTGCCCAAACTGCCGAATCATCCAAAATTTTGATAGCGTTGTTGTCAACGCAAATCGTGGGCGAACAAAGTTCCAACCCGCCGCCGAATTTTGGCACACAATCTCAACATCGCACATCACATAATCCCGGCGAGAGCGCGAACGCGTACGCGCACTCGAATGTAGGCTCACCTGGTGGACTCGAAGAAGTTGGCCTCGCGATTCATCAGCTCGTGGCGGAACTTGGCCATCTCCTCCTCCATTTTGCGCATCTCGGAATCGAAGCGCTCGCGGATGTTGCTGAACTCCGTGTCGATGACGCTGAAGTCGCCCAGCTTGATGGGGATATTCCTCTTGTTAGCCTCGGCCATTTCTGTGCTGGATTGGTGGTTGGTGTTGCTTGGTGCTTGCTTTTCTGCCGGATTATACCGTTCTGTTCTGCTCGACGCGCTCTCGAGCTCTCGAGTTGGTTCACTTGCTAATCGGCGGAGCAACCGAAAAAAAAATGTGGGAATACAATGGGCTTTCTATATGTATTTATGCCTCAAGACGGTTGGCTGTCTGTATTTGTGTGTATCTGTGGCGTGTCGCACTATTCGGTTTGCCGCGTTTCAATTTCTCGACTGTTTTGCATTCTCTGGCTGTTGTCGCTTTTATAGTGCCGACGCAACCGCAGCCGCAAGAGCGCGAGAGCCAAGAGCGTCGCCGGTCCGGTGAGAGGGAAGACAACATGGCCGGGCCCGACACCCACACAGGCAGAACAAGAAGAAGTGCGCTGAAGTGGACTGCAAGATACCCTGTACTCGATGGAAGTTTCTGGATTTTTCCTAGTTGTGTGTTATTTTACTTAACCAAGGGTTTTGATATCAAAGATTAAGATTATAATATGTACATACTTATACCAAGTTTTCATTATATATATTATCTTCTGAGTTGTCGCGGTTTTAATCGTTTTGGCTCTAGATTTTCAGCACCTTGTTCATTTTTCGAACTTTTCCTTGATCGAAGTAAATTCTTTACGGTATTTGCTTTCCAGCTCTGCTTTTAAAAACGCGCAAATTTTATGCCATTGGCTAAAATAGAGCAATTCTCCGAAACAGTACACTCTTATGATAGGAATAGGATCATAGATAATTGTGAGATACCCTCAAAGCATTGTGGGTGAAATAAAAGGCACATGGACATGGCTAATTTACTTTGTCTATAATTAGGTCAAATTTTTGAAATATTTTAATTAAACAGGAAGACAAAAGAAAATGTTGACACGTGATGATAAATCTTACCAGACACGGGGAGCAACATCCAAATAAGGGCAAGTGTTGCTAGAAACTATTGAGCCAACACAAATTTAGATGTTGCAGAAGTTTATCATTCATAGATACTTTATTGTTTAATAGCTCCCATACTTATCAAATTTATTTACTTCATATCTATTTACTTTAAAATCACAACGATTTTAATGGTTTTTGAGGGCTGCGTTGCTGCGTTGCCATATTTTTAAACAAACTAGCTCTGCGTGCAACAGGTAACACTGTTGTCACTAAATATTTATAAGAACTCTTAATGGAAAACAAAATTTATATTTTTAATTTTTCTTTAACATCCTGTCTTAACACTTTGCGCTAGAATATTATTACTAGCATGGCAACAGTTCTATTATACCCTTGTTCTCAGCGAGTACCGTATACAAAAACGCGCTCTCTCCGCTCTCTCGGTGCAACAACAATGGCCCAAAGCAGTGGCGTAAGCAGGATTCATCAAGGGGATGTGTATGCGTAAACATAATCTTGGGTGAGCTTAGCACGCAAAAGGGCCCGCTTATGCCAATGGTTCTCTGAATGGACAGTGCGAGTGAGAAAGAAGGGGAGAGACGAATGGTCAGTCGTTCTGCTCGAATACGCTTATGGCGAGAATGGTGATGATTTTGAGGAATTAATTGAAAATATTTCTTTAAATTTGTACTTTTGTATTAATTTGTTTTAATTTTCCTTTATTTTATTTTATTTTATTTTCGGTATTATGAGTAATCTATTAATTAGCCCAATGAATTTATTTGAAGAGGGAAAGAGTATACCCCATTCGAACAGCTGATTTATGGAAGTTCTCCCCATTTCCCTTGAGTGGGTTCTGCTCAATCACGACTCAAAGTGGGTTCCTGGGAGCTGACAGTCTGCAGCCACGATCCAAGAGCGAACTCTTCTCAGCCCGATTGGCTGTGGGCTAACTGGGTGCAAACAGTTAGGTGGTGACGTGGTGTCGGTGCCAGTGGGTGGCAGTGGAAGTGGATATGACAGTGGCAGTGTAACCGGCCACCTTAACCAGTTCGAGATCAACGCTTCCTACCGTTTTTGGGAGCGAGATGATTTGTAACGCCAGCAGTGTCGATGGGACCACAAATTAACCGAAGTGGGCGGCGACGTTGGCGTCGCTGATACATTCCACTTCCACATCCCTGCCCACTCCTCATCGGTTTGTTTGTAAACAAATCCAAAGGCGAAATGACTCAGCCGCGTGACATTGGCGGTCGGTCTCGGTCTCGGTCTCGGACTTTGAATGGGATTCGGGTTCGTGAGTCGAGGTCAAGTCGAGCCAAGCGTGGAAGATGTCCTTTTACGGAGCGCCGCCGACCACGGGAATGCATATGAAATAAGCCGGACCCGGGCTGCAACGATCGCTGCTGCAATTAGCCAAACATTTTATTATTATTTGTGAGCACAGTGACAGCTCTTGGATATGAGATTATCCATATTTATTGTTAAATTATATATATTTTAATGCTTTTTCTTAAATAATGTAAGCGTATATAATTGTTTCTGGAGATTTGTTCTTTTTCAAACCGGAACAGTCGAGGAAAAAAGTCCAGCATCTCTGGTTCCAAAACAATTTCTCAGATTGCGTTATTTTCTTTTCTTACATAATTATTTTCAATAAAGGTATGACACTACTTGCGTCATAAGATGCATTATATTTACTTAATTTCATAATTTCTTATTATATAGGACTACCAATATCTATTCATTATTTTGCTTATTTCTTATTAGTTCTAATATATTATACAAAGTAAACCAAAGTAATTTTTCCTAACACTTATAATAAGTTCTGTGAGGGAGCCTCGACTGTATTCAAAAGTCATATGCAGTCATATTCCTGTTTCCATTTCGAATTCCATTGGGGGCAACGACAACAGAGCCATTCAAATAATAATAGATTTAATCATGAATTACGAAAATAAAATGACAATCATCGGTGATCAACGGCAAAGGTGTTTTGGTTCTGTTGTTTTTGGCATCGCCCACATGGACGCGACACGGCCGCTAATGCCCCCCTGTCCAAACAATAAACTCATTTTCATTTTCATTTTCATCGAAATTGTCGACCTTGGGGCGGCGACAGAATCCCCAACTAATCAGCAAAGAATAATGCGGACACAACGCATCTATGTATATCTATGTATCGCATGTGCAGGTGGACGCATATAGGAGATCGTCTTGGGTACATAACAGCTACTACATATAGACGCGAAAAATATGCCAGCCATAAATTGCTAAATCGGATAATCAACAAGATAAACAGACTTCCATAACTCAAAAGATTATGTCTAACAATGGAAAAAGAGATCACTTTGAATATCTTTCAGCTTACTTCTTATTTAACTTGATAGAAAGTAATGTAAGCAAGGACATATCGTAATAAATATGATTTAAGGAATATTGTTAGTTATAATAAAGCTAAATTGTTCATATAAATCTTCATAATAATAGATTACTAGTTCTCTGAATGACTATTTAACCAATTGTATTATTCAAATAGGGGTTGCTCTCCTTGTAAGTTGTTTTACAATTATAGTTTGTTTATATCAAATAAAGCAACTGTGCTTACAAAGTAGTTTTACTATATATTACAGGGGGAAAGATATTGTTATTGTTCTGTTAATATATGCACATAGGTACATATACATATCTTTAGGATCCCCAAAATTTTGGGAAAACAAAATTTCCCCACGTCACCAGAATGTTCGAAAGCTGCGAAATACGGTGAACGAAAACAGAAGTCCGCAACAGAAAAGAAACAGAATCGGAACGAGAGTCTATATGTACATACATAATTGCTATATAGTCATCTCCGCCAGTATGTCATCCCACTCGAAGACTACGTAGTCCGCAGTCCGTAGTCCGCCCATCCGGAGCCCCCGCCCAGTCAGAAATCAATCAAAATTTGCCTCGCGATGATTTAGCATGGAATTTTTGGGCGATGATTATGATGATGATCAGAATTCACTAATTTTTCAGCTCGGCAAATGGCGAGCGACCAGAGCGATCTCCTTCTGCGTGGGAGGGCCTTCTTCATTGGCACTGCTTCTGCTTGACGACAGCATTCAAATATATGTCAGCTCTCAGGGAGAGGCAAGTGCTGTTCAAAACTCAAACAAAAGTATACGCATTGCAACAACTTGCCCGAAAAAACCTATAAAAATAAGTACAATGGGGTGGACATTAGCAGAATGAACAAATTGTTTAGTCTTGACAAAGCACTTAAACCTTTTTTTATTTATTGCACACTAGGCATAAACAAAAAATATATGTACGTCTCTTGGGATTTCGTTGGGTCCGAACTCGAAATGATTTATCTTGTAAAATCATAATCATAGTTTCTTTTTACCTAAGTTGTAAAACAGCAAAATAAAAGTCGTAAGCCTTCTGAAAAATATATTTATTGGTTTTTTTTTACTCTTTGATTAATGAGGTCCGCCCTAATGTACACAATATATTTTTGCAGTGTAGCGCACATTATTTAATTATAGCCAGAGAGAAACACAAATTAATATTTACGATTATCGCTTTAAGTGAATGTCCTAAAAGCGACAGCCTTAAAATAAGGTGTTTAACGCTCATACATTATAAATGTTATTATGACTATTGGGCTTGGAACAGATCATCATGTATAGCGAGCTTTCGAGAAGGGTCGAATAATATCAATCTATACTAATAATATCACATCTACTTAACTGGAATTATTGCCCATTTTTAAATTGTGAAAGCACCCTTAGCATCATCAAATCATGAGATATTGCAATAATCCGATGATATCATATAGCCGTCATGGTCACGATTTTCAAAACATGCGTCATAAAGAGAAAATAAACCATAGCGCAATCGTATCATTTCTTTTAAGTACGAAAGTCTGGTTTTAAATTGATATTTTTTATTAATAATTACATCTGCTTGCAAGCGCTTTTCAATCAGAAATTCTTTTACAGGTGAGCACTGCAGCTGTTTTCGATATCTGTGATATATTTTGAATTACGCGCCAACCATAACATATGTAACTGCCTATATACCACAGCAGGGTTACACCAATCAACAATTGATTGCTATCGATATTTCTTTAGGGATTCTAGAATCTTGGTCTATCGTTTGAGGCAACCCTTATTTGGTTAATAGTTTATAAACATATTACCCGAAAGTGGCTCAAACTCCAAAATAATAATTTAGAGATTAAGGGAAATATTTTTGAAACATTAAAAAAATAGTGTTGTTCGATTGATTTAAGAAAATTACAACGAACTAGAACATTTCAAAACTAAAATACGTATTAAAACTGTAATTTTTTAAGTCTATTACTTCGTGATCCATATAAATCATAATATTTATTTTTTAAATTTAGTTTTCCAACTTGGAAACATATTTAAAAAATATGTAAGAAAACACCGATATCCAAATAGTGATACAATAGATATCGATATTTACTTCCGTTGGCGACCCTGTTTCGACCAAATACGGTCACACTTACGAGCAACTGTGTGCGTGTGTATTCATCGAGCATCGCTGCGAAGAAAATAAACAATTGCCACCGAATAATTTGGAGTCCTGGGCCATCGCAAACCTAAGACCATGTCCACCTACTATAGCCTGTACACGGGAGACAACTACGACGACGAGTCGATCGGCGACGAGCGCAGCGAGGAAGGTAAGTGCAATGGCGGGAGCGCATCCGTCCGCCCAGCTCCCACTCCACTCCCGAGCCATGACACGATTCCAGCTAAATTGCCCGTTATTTCTTTTTCAATTCCTGCTTCCCTGCAGACACGGACGATGCCAGCGAGACAGAGTTCCGCAGCCCCAACCGCTATGGGGGCACCAATGGCACCGCCAACAGCAACAACATCGGCAGCAACAGTGAGCTAAAAGAGCAGTAAGTACATACATACATATGTACATCCATACAAACATGTAGTTTCTGTCCAGCCACATTTACCTTACCTTTACCCTTTCCATAGAATGTACCAGCACAAGCTGCTTAACCTGCAGAAACAGATGGAGGAGCTCAACCAGCTGCTGCATCCGGAGTACATTAAGCGTGTGAAGAAGCTGGACAATCAGCTGAAGGAGCGACGGCGCCTGAACGAGATCTACAAGGACTACATGCGCGACTGCGTCGAGCGGGACTATGTGCTCGAGAAGAAGGCCGCCCAGAAGGAGTACGACGAGAAGATGATGGACTTGAAGGACAACCTGATCTCTGACTTTGAAGACCGTAAGCGTCAGATCGAGAACGAGCGCTACAGCCTCGAGCTAACGAACGATTCAATGGAAATCAAGACAACAGTCACGCGCAAGCTGAGACGGCGACCCAACGAGCCGCTGCCGGTCATCGAGAAGCGACGCAAGCCCGCCACTGGCCAGCTTCTCGTCTATCAGCTGGATGACAAGGAGATCGAGTCAGATCTCAAGATCATACAGCGCGGCAAGCCGCTGGCGCCCAGTGCCCTGCAGCAAAACGGCCTCGGTTCGTATGGCGGCGTCCAGCAGCAGCAGCAGATGCACAGTTTGCTGGCCGAGCCGCCTGCGCACAACAGCTACGTGGAGACGCGCATTGAGGACAACAAGCTGCTGTACGAGCGGCGATGGTTCTGCCGGGGCCAGCAGGTCTACGTGGAGGGCAAGGACATGAGCAAGTTCGCCGCCACCATCACGGCCATTGGTAATGAAGTGGTAAGTCCAGTCGTCTTCTCCCTTCTCTTACCTTCTTCGATTCTAATGGAGCTTTTTCGCTACCGCAGGTCTGGGTGAAGCGCACCAACGAGAGCAAGGTCAAGATCAACATGTCCCATTTGGCCAAGGGGAAAATATCGATAAAGCGTCGATAGCTGCGTCAGCGGGCCGGGCGCCTTCATCTCACTCCTGGCCCTGGCCCTGGTCCGTCATTGCCACGGCCAAGAGATCTTCGGAGCGTCACTGGCCTTCGGTCCTCTCAAGATCCCGGGTCCGAGAAAGTATTTTCATAAATGTAGTAATAGTGGAGTGGACGGAACCTTAGATTAGGTGTACATTTTATTTAAGGGAGGAAGACTCATTCAGGAGGCCTGACAATTTTACTGCTTTTCGTGCAATTTCCTTGCTTTTTTTTCGTATCTTTTGAAGTAGTTAAATTTATTTGTATCTGCTCTGTCTTTACCTCCTAAATAAGTCTCTCCTCCCTTTAAGGGACACAACACAAATTGTAAATATTAAAACAAACACATTTTTTTCTATTCAAAGCTCTTTTTATTTATTTTGTTGTAATTTCCTCTGACTGGTGGCCTCCAACAGCTTGCGGAAATTGTTGCAGACTATCCAATCTGCGAGTATTAGATGATCTGCTGGGTTAAGAAAGGGTTAAGTCCAATGTCGACGTCCTATGACTGATAATAAGTGGGCTGAAAGAAGTCCCCAGCTGTTTTTAACCCGCTTCCTTAAGAGTTTACGTTCAAAATTCATTTCGTAGATGGATAACCAATTGGATAAGTTAAACAAAACCAAATACAGCATTCCCTAACCCAACCGAAGCTTCTTTGATGGATTTTCTCTTGTCACAATGGCTTGGGCCGAACTTGGCGGGAAAATGTTGAAACTGTGCAAACTGAAAGCATGCGACTCCAACACGTGCAAGGTACTTCTTTATGTCTCGAATTTATATTCACAATCATGAACACCAAGGGAAGTCGTACACTTCCTGAATGAATATGTAACAACTCCAGTCCGTAGACCAATTGGGCATATCTTAGCCAAACTGCTAAACTGGTATCCATTGTGCCTGCCTGTGTAATTATTCCCTTTAACCCTCTTTTCCACGTAAATGAGTCACTTCTTGGAGTTAAACCAGGCTTCGCTTCATGTCTAGAAGCCTAACCCGGAAAGGTCTACGCATGGAGCTCTCCCCTGCCTCCATAAAAGGTTGCCAAGGAAGTTTAAATCTTGCTCCGATGGGCACACACCACAAATCACCAAAACAAAAAACCGAAATTCACTTGCGCTTGCTTTATAATTGGATACTCATATTATAAAACATTCACACTTTCTGATGTAATTTTTCTTATTGTTGTTGTGTTGAGGTGGATCTTCAGTTCAACATTTTTTACTGTGATTTAATTTTACATAAAAAAAAACTGAAACGCAGCAAGTGGCTTAGTTGCGGGAACCGCGTCCGAATCCACCACGGAACTCGACCTCACCGGCGCCGGGTCCAACATCACCCTTCTTGTCAACACCACTGCCGCCGGGAGCGCGTCTGTAGGCCGAACGGTCCTCGCCGGTCTTGGAGGCATCTCCAGGGCCGCGTGGGCCACCGGCGGCTGGGCGCGGGCGAACCGTCTCCGAGCGAGCGGGGCGCTTCAGGGTTGAGGGCACAATCTCAGGGGGCAGATGCAGGTAACTGCGCAGCTCCTCGATACCCTCGTTGGTGAGGTACCAGTAGTAGTGCCTCCAGGCGAACTGCTCCTTGACGAGGCCGCGCGAGTGCAGGGACTGCAGCGCCTTGATGACGTGCAGATTGGGGATCGACTCTAGCTCGGGGTGCTTCTGGGCGTGGAAGTCCTTCTTGGCCACGATTACACCCTCCTTGAAGAGGTATTCGTAGATGGCGACACGATGGGCCTTTGGCATGAACATGCTGCACAGACAAAAAAATAAGTAACAAAAAATAATTAGCTTCGTCGGCTTTGTTATGGTTGTTGTTGTCCCCGACTCGGGAAGGCGCTTTTTCTGCGATTAACCCGAAAATGTAAACAAAATATCACACAACGCGCACTGCAGCGGCCTCAGCGTTAGACGGCGCCTGCAGTGGCGGTTTGTTTCGCTTTTCACAGAGTCGGATTTCACTTTATTTTACGGATTATTATAAGCTTTGAACGTACTTTGCGTCTTCTATGGAGCAGAGACCGGAAAGAAAGGAAAAGAAAATTGACAGTAGAGCTGTCAAAACACCGATGTCGTAGTCGATAGTATCGATAGTTCGGCACTATCGGTACCTTCGATTGTTTTCAGACTATCGCAATAGTAGAATAGAAACACATTAATAAACTATATTTAATTTGCTGAATAAATATCAACCAGAAGGTAAACAAAAACCAGCTCATATACAACAGCAACATTAATAAATCGGCAATCGAATGATCTGTACAAATTTATTTTTGATTAAGTTGGTATTAAGCGGTATTATCGATATTTTTAAAATATTTGCACATACTTATCGATAGAGGACTTTCGATGTTCAAAAGCACCAGCTGAAAGCAGAATTGCAATATCGACATTCATATCGATGTTTAAATAGGTAGATTTATGAATTATGATACATTTATTTAACCAAAAATGTTAAAAAATTAGTATTAGATGTTTTCTTTAAATGGATCAACTGAGATCTTTAATCTCAGTTTTACCATATATATATATGAACTTGTGGGACATTTTGTATTTTAACACACATACATAGTGGGCTAGCATTAGCCTGAGACACTATAGACAACTAAAAAAACTTAAGAAATAGATAAAGAAATGGACGACTTATATTGTTAACTTAAATGTTACATCATTTCCGTTTTAAAGTTGGTGTCACCATCAATTGAGTTTTCGCCCATCTCCTCTCTACGCAGCTTTTTATTTTTCGTTGTTTCCTTGTATACCTTGTTTTTCATTTTCGAAAAGGCAGTACGTACATCCCTGGCGTAGTCCCCGAAAGTATATCCATCAGCTCTCTGTGACTCTGCAGAGTGTGTAAAAATAAGTTTAAATTCAAATTCAGTCTACCTTAACTTACCATATAACGCCGTGTTTAGGCTTACATACGAACTCAGACCCGTTTTCGAACACGTTCCTGAATAGTTCATATCCATCAATACTAAGGGAGACAGAATTCTATTCAAGTTCTTTCTAACGCCCTCGGGCTGGAGTATTGTCCGGAATAGTTCGACCTGAATAAGATAAATAATTTGTGAAATGCCTTTCCCACTTTCAACTCACTGCCGATACTTACATATTTAGGAGGATCTTCGGATACTCTCAATTCGATTGCATCGAGTTCTTGAATGCTCTTACAAGGAAACTCTGTTTTCGGTGCCGATCGATGCATTTTCTCCGCCAGCTTCCTCACCGCCGTCATGATTTTGGCATTTGTGTCTATCACTTTGGCAAGCTGTATCTCCATCTTATCCACTTTTTGCTCCAGTCGGGAAAAACTTCCATTTTCCGAGGTGACAGCCTGGACGAGCTCATTGAACTGAGTCTGACTTAGACCGCCGTTTTGGTTAAAGCTTTTTAATTTATTGGACAATCCCGACTTTGAGTCAACGGCTGTTTTCTGACCAGTTCTATCCGGAACGTCTTGGTAACTGGGTTCGAATGTTGTATCGTCATAATCATCCATTGACTGTGATGGGTTGGCCTCCTCGCTCTCCCTTTTAGCCATCCGCCAAAGGCTGCTTCTCGACACCACATTCATTGTGTTAGTCAGATATGATATTTTGAAATAATTTAGATTCGATTATTATTCATCGATAATTTTGTTGCTGCTGTTTTGATTTATTCATTGCTGTTTTAATTTATTCAGACTGCTCATAGTATTTTTCCACCCTAGTGTTTGCCAGTTGAGGTCCACCCTAATGGTTACACACACGCCACTATGCATGTTTTGTTTTTGTCGGCATTAAAACACATGAAAAGGAATGGAAAAATTAGCCATTTTACCACAACTAAATCGCATAATATACTTACACATTAGTACTTTTTCCTACTTATGTTTCGGCGGCTCTTTGTGAGAGTGGTTTGAAGTGGGCCTGGAGAGGAAATAACTATACTAAGTACGACATCAATAATAACACTGAAACGTAAGATCTGAACTCGCACGACCAACAAAAAATGCAAACTGCCTTCAGTGCGAGCGAAGCAAGCATGGCAGTACCGAGAAAACGGTTCTCTTTTTCATGTGTTCCTTTTTGCTCTCTCTTTTCGCTCTCATTGAGCACGCTACGTTCCACTCGCATTCAATCGGCTGCTAGGTTGGCATGCAAGCAGACAATTTGCCTTCCACCTATGGAATTGAGTGGATGTGGATTGTGGCGATTTGCTATTCTCTTGCGTGCATTCCGCATGCACTTTGCCGTATACATACGGTAAATAAGTTTTGTTAGTAAAATGTGACTGCTTTTTGAGTTCCTCTTCGCTCTCTCTCTTTGAAGCCCACCTTTTGTGTGTGTTTCCTCTGCCTGTGTAGCGCCATATGGTGTACGGTGTACGCTTAAAAAGAGTAAACTCTATATTGCAGTGGTGCCCAGGTAAAACATATGCCCAGCAAACATTTTTAGGAGCGCTCATAAATATGTGTATGAAATAGGTCGAGTTTAAGAGAGTTTTCGGAGCATATTTTGTGTTTTTTTCAACCAAGGCTTATAAAAGGCTCTTTTGCCAGACAATATTCGGAATTAAACTAAGTAGCCAGAAAGCAATATAAGCATTTTTTGACAGTTTCTTAGGCTTTTTTATTGGAATTTACAGTCATTATGAGCCTAAAAAGAGAGTCAGAAAAGAGGGTTTTTTTCTATGAAAATGGTCGCATGTCCGTAAAATTAGCGTCGGTGAGTTAGCGCCGAAACGGAACGGTGGAAAATGGAACACGGAGGGAGTTTTTATTTTTGAATTATTTCGTAAATAAAACATTTAATCGAACAAAATAAAGTTCCTACATGTTAAGAAATAAATTTACTAATGTTTTATTTTGGGTTTGGGCAGATTTGACAACAGCAGTTGTTGACCTAGATTTTAATGCGTGTGACTGGTCATCAATTTATCAAACCTCTGTTAGTGATTGTCAATTAAATATTTTAAATAACAATGTCCGTTATTTGTTTAAAAAGTTTGTGCCGTTAAAAACAAAGGTTATAAAGCCTACACAGAATCCATGGTTCAGTAGTGAAATAAAAAATTTAATTTATCAGCGTGATGCCGCTTACTTAAAATGGAAGCGATACAAGACTGAGGATCATCACAATATGTACAAAAATGCTAGAGTAACGGTAAACAAAAAAATTAAATCCGCCAAGTGCGAGTACTTTAGGTCAAAATTTGAAAGATGTTCTTGTGTAAAACACCGCTGGACTGAAATTAATAAGCTAGGTATAGGAAAAGGCACACTAAAGACTGAACTTAATGCGATGTTGAAATACTGAACCGAAAATTTTTGGAAATAGATGTACCTGAAGCAATATGCAACCCGTACCTGAACACTGGTATAATAATTTTAGTTTTATGTGCGTAAATCAGTATGATGTCCTCGATAGTATTCTTAAGGTAAAATCAAACGCGGAAAGTCTCGATAGTCTAAGCCCAAAATTTGTTAAAATTTTAGTTCCCTTGCTGTTGCCCCACGTCACACATGTTTTTAACACCGTTTTAACCACGAGCTCATTTCCGGCCGAATGGAAAAAAGCCAAGATCATTCCGATCCCCAAGGCAAATAACGATTTCAGGCCAATATCTATACTGCCTTTCCTTTCAAAAGCTTTTGAAAACCTAATGTACTCTCAAATTCAACTTTTTCTGAATAGCAACTCGCTAATCCATCGTAAACAGTCCGGTTTTCAAAAAAAACGGAGTTGTATTAGTGCAATAATTGACATTAGTGAAGATATAAGGCAGCAACTTGACAACAATTGTGTTACGTTTTTAACACTTCTTGACCACAGCAAAGCCTTTGACTCAGTCAATCATAAAATCTTAGCTTCAAAGCTTAAGAACTTATTTAATTTTTCAGACTCTGCAGTAAACTTAATTAATTCATATTTGACTAATAGATTGCAAGCTGTAGTCGCTGGAACAAAGTCTTCCACCTTAAGGCAACTAACTAGAGGTGTACCTCAGGGATCAGTTTTAGGGCCATTATTGTTTACAATCTATGTCAATGATTTACCTAGTGTCCTGTCTGACTGTGAAGTACATTTATATGCTGATGATGTCCAAATATATGTTAGTAGTCCTGTCAAAGAAGTAAATGTTTGTGTCAGTAAAAG
>VNJW01012886.1:0-15724 GCA_008042615.1 Drosophila auraria
TCTCTCAGTTTTTGAGCTATCGGGCTGAAATTTTTAGCATAGTCTTATTTCTTTAGCACGCAGTATATATGTCGGAACGGCCGAAATCGGACGACTATATCCTATAGCTGCCATAGGAATGATGGCGAAATTAATGTACAAAAATTTTTAATTTCTCTGTTTTTTAACGAATTTCTTTAAATTTCAAGATATAGTCGTTCTTTATAGTTCTGGAATTACGGTTTTAATTGCATTAAGATCGGACAACTATATCATATAGCTGCCTTAGAAGGGATTGGTCGATTTATATGAAAATGTAAAATTTTACATGTAAAATGTAAAATGTACAAAATGTACATAATTTGACATTTTTTTTTACATTACCAAAATGGATCGATGTTCAATGATCCAATTACTGACTGCAAGGGTATACAAACTTCGGTTTACCGAAGCTAGCTTTCTTTCTCGTTTTTGGATTTATATTAATAAAAAAATGTTATTTTTTATGTTATTATAAAAATTCAAAATAAAAATCAAATCGGAATATCTCTTTAACGGAATATCCTACAAAATGTATCGACCTATATATATGATCTTCTCTTCAAAACCTTTTCTTACCTTTAAGAAAAACACAATTATAGCAAATATGACGATTTTTTTATATTTTTCGGAGGCGAAAGTGGGCGAAGCCAAATTTTAAAACAAACTTGATCTGTGTGCAAAAGATTCTAATGTTGTCACCAAATTTGGTAACTTTAGGTCTCTAGGTCTAGGTCTTATAGTCTATGAGATCTGTTGTTTTACACGGACGGAAAGACAGACTGACGGACTGACGGACATAGCTAAATCAACTCGGCTGGTGACGCTGATCAAGAATATATGTACTTTATAGGACGGACTGACGGACTCACGGACTGACGGACTGACGGACTGACGGACTGACGGACTGACGGACATGGCTAAATCATCTCGGCTGGTGACGCTGATCAAGAATATATGTACTTTATATGGTCGGAGATTTCTCCTTCTATAAAGATTTTGTGTATGTATACTTCTTCTTCTTGAGAGAGAGCGAGAGAGACATGTTCCTAGCAACATTTGTCTCTTTTGAGTGTTGCTCAACATGTTTCTAGCAACATTTCTCTTCATTTGTCAATATTCCATGTTCATGTGCTATTGTCAATGTCACCCACAATGCTTTGGGTACCGGGTATCTCACAGTCGGTCACACTCGACTGTACCTTTCACACTTGTTATACCCGGTACCCATAGGGTACAAGGGTATTATAAGTTAGTGTCAATCGAGAATGTATGTAACAGGCAGAAGGAGGCATCTCCGACCCCATAAAGTATATATATTCTTGATCAGCATCACCAGCCGAGTCGATTTAGCCATGTCCGTCTGTCCGTCTGTCCGTCTGTCCGTCTGTCCGTCTGTCCGTGTGAAACAACAGATCTCAGAGATTATAAGAGCTAGAGTTACTAAATTTGGTGACAACATTGAAATCTGTTGCACGCAGATCAAGTTTGTTTTAAAATTTGGCCACGCCCACTTCCGCCCCCGAAAAGCGTAAAAAACTTTATATAAGCTATAGTCGTAATTTTTGGCTTAAAGTAAATAGATAAAATAAATAAGTAGGCATTTGCGGACGTTTTCTGAAAATTTGAGTAAAATCGGATGATAAACATGGAAGTTATTAAATAATAAAGTTTTCTGTCAATGCTTCTTCTTCTTCTGAGCCACAAAGGCAGTAGCGAAAAAAAGTGTTGCGTGCTTTCGAGCGCAGTATTAATTCGTAAGGCAGCTGCTTTCAGCTGCAGAATTTGTCTTTTTTGAACGTTGCTTAACATGTTTTTAGCAACATTTTTCTTCATTTGTCAACTTTTTGTTTTTTTCATGTTGGTGTGTTATTTAATTTCACGCACAATACTGGGTACCGGGTATCTCACAGTCGGTGACACTCGACTGTAGCTTTCTCACTTGTTTTTTTATGACTTTAACTTTAAAATTTAAAGATTTGTTTTTTTTTTTTTTTAAGTAGTTTAACAAAGGAACTTGACGGTGTTCACTACATAAACAAAAAAAAAAAACAGTATTTTTTAGGATTTATTACAAAAAAAAAGTTAATGTAATGCAATTTGTATTAAAGTATTAAGAAAGTTTCAAATTTATTGTTTCAATCACTTTACTTTGAATTTAACAGTGCGTTTTTGGGAAAACTAATTTTTAAAATGCATAAAAATTGATGTTGTGTGAGAACTAATCAACGCATTTTAGTTTTCTTTCAGATTTATATGCAGAATTTAATTATTTTTAAAGTGGAATTTACGTAATTTTGAGTATATAAAAAAAAATTTCACTTTTTCGCGATATTTGTTCTAGACGCCCCATAGTGTGATGGCCCAAAGTATCAAACAAGCCCACAACTCCAGAAATCCGTTGAAAAATAGATTTATCGTGAAAGAAAGCTAACTTCGGTAAACCAAAGTTTGTATACCCTTACAGTCTGCAATGGATCATTGAAATGCGATCCATTTTGGTAACGTTGAAAAAATGTCGAATTTTGTAAATTTCTATCACATTTACCTAACCATTTTGCATTTTTCATGTAGAATTTTAAATTTTCATATAAGTCGACCGACCGCTTCTATGGCAGCTGTATGATATAGTTGTCCGATCTTAATGAAATTAATTCCGTAATTCTGAAATCGTAAAAAACCGCGATATCTCGAAATTTATAGAACTACGTTGAAAAACAGAGAATGTAAATAAAATGTAAAAATGTAAATAAATACTGCGTGCTAAAGAAATAAAACTGAAAAGCTAGAACTACTCGGCTGGTAGTATATATTACTTTATATATACTTTACGGGGTCGGAGATGCCTCTTTGACTGCGTTGCAGATATCATGGCAAAATTAGAATACCCTCTGCAAGGACATATTTTAAATTTTTTTGCCCGCCAACTACTAGATTAAAGGTACAGTATTGGACAACGCCTTTAGATGGTCTGCTAACTTAACTCGATCTGATGAATAGTCGGATCCAGCTATAGGAAAAAAAGCTACGTTTTGTCAAATAAAAAATGTTGTATAAAATCAAGATGAAGTAAGGCAAAAATTAAGTATTCACCGCTTTATACATACATACGAGGTGTGTTCAAAATTTTTCAAAAATTATTTATTTATTCATGAATATCTATTTTTTCCCCTTCAAAGTAATCCCCATGAGATATTATACACACTTCGAAGCACTTCAAAATATAGTTTTGTTTATCTTGTTCAGCTCCTCCTTCGATGCCGTCTTTATCTCGTTACATTTCTTTATTTTTCACACAAAATTTCTAAAGGTTCTTTGACTCTTTTTTGTTGAATAGGTAAAAATCAAAGACGATCCAAAACACTTGCAAGCAGAGCAGCTGTCAACAATTAGGTGAACATTCAAAATGACCGAGCTTGTCGGCATAAGTGAGAGACATGAGTACAAACATAACGCCATAAAAAAAATCGAAATTCGAATAACCCGCGAAAATCCAAAATTCGCGATACTTTTTGAACACCCCTCGTACATAAAAAAAATTAACAGTCATCACCTGTAAAATGGAACATCGGTTGGCTGAATTGGTTGTCTCCAGCTCGAGATATAAAATGAAATAAAACAAGAAGCTATGGTCGAACGTGACCGACTTTGAGATACCCGGTACCCAATACATTGTGGGTGAAATTAATTAGCACATGGACATGGAAAAAAGAAAATTTTAAGAAATAAAATCGATCAAATGTTGCTGAAAACATATTGAGCAACACCTAAAAAAGGCAAATGTTGCTAGGAACATATTGAGCAACACCCACAAATAAACAAATGTTGCTAGGGACATGTTGGGCAACACACACGTGCGCTCTCAACATACAAGAAGAATAAGCATACACAAAAACTTTATTGTTTAATTTCATCCATGTTTATCATCCGAGGTTACGCAAATTTGTAGAAAACGTCCGCGAAGGACTACTTATTTATTTCATCTATTTGCTTGAAGCCGAAAATCACGACTATAGCTTATAAAAGTTTTTTTATGAATTTCGAGGGGCGAAAAAGGTCGTGGCCAAATTTTAAAACAAACTTGATCTGCGTGCAATATATACCAATGTTGTCACTAGCGGCTAAATGCGGAACTTATTGCTGAGTTTATTAAGCTCGAAAAAACAAACACTCTGTTTGCTTGAAAGTGCGGACACTGGAAACAAAGCTGAGCTGATCAGCTTTATGTTAAGTTCAGCTCTGCTTCATCGATCAAACCAGTTTGATTTATCAGCAAGCTGACGAGCTGATTTAATTGTGTTAGGAAGTAGAAGGCAAAACGTTAATCGGTGAAGTCTCTCAGTTTTAGAGCTATCTGAATGAAATTTAGCAGATTGTCTTATTTCTATGGCAGGTAGTATATAGGTCGGAACCGGGCAGAACATGATTTAAAATAAAACAAAACATTTTACTATACTACCTATCCAAGTTATTTTAATCTGAATCAGATTAAGTAAAACTTAAGCTAGCCTAAGGTCTTAAAGTATTATGTTTTGATTATTATAGATTTAATAATATAATCATTTACATACATATATATATGTATACATAATATAAATACCATTAATCCCTACCATATAAATGTACCTTTATTGTATACCAAACTTAAATGGAGACCTTTTTCAAAATGATATTTTTTCTTCTTCTTTATAACAAACACTAAAATAACTTGGACTTAACTAATTCTAGAGTTGAATGTAAATACAAGTAAGAATACAAGAAAAACATTAGAATTTATGAAAACTAATAAAACAAAAAATAGCATAATTAATACATAAATGTAGTGGTCTGAATATTACTCCTATATATATTCTTACATAGCACATTTTTGAGTGTGATGGGTGGGACCGGCGGTGAATTGGCCGAAAAATGTAAGCAGCTGGCATTAGCTATGACAGGTATATTTCTAAGGGGACGTTGCCCTTTTACCGGAATCAATTGTTTCCCATTTCTCAATAGAGTTAGATATCTAGACTGATAAGATAGCGCGGTGCTAACTCCATCGATATTGCAGGTACATTCCATTACTTCCTGGGTAAGAGTTTCCTGAGGGCCAGCTGTATCTGCTATATATACTGCTCCTGCCTGATTGTATAATAAAGGCAGTTGAAACTTCAAGGGAGCATTTGATGAAATATTGCTGGTATTGACCGTAATACTATCTTCTGCCATAAGCTCTGATTTTGTGATGTGTTGACTATAAGCTGTTTTCTCTGGTTCCTTTTTGTATGTTACTATATGAATAGGTATTATTATTTTTTTTTTTTTTTGTAGAATAAAACATAAAAAAAAAACAGAAGAAAAATTTAGTAAAATTCTTTCGTAAAACGTAAAGAGTCTGAGCAATACTATACCGCTTCCACTGCACCGTATCCCTTTTAGACGATGCTGAGCTCCAACTCGCAAGGCATTTTTATTACAGGCACGTCCACGCCAAATAGACTGCAATAGGCCCACATGGCTGCTCGGACTATCCCGGGTACAGCCCTCAGATGTTTTTCTTCCTCTTTTGAAAACAAATTCTAAAATACGTTTCGCTTTATTACGGGTAGAAGGCTCTGATACTTTGGACGATATATTTGTCAAAAGGGCTGGTGCATTTGGTACATATTCTGATTCATTTGTCAGCGGAAAGCTAACAAGCTCTGAATGTGGGACTGCAAGTGGAGTCAATCCAGCCACTCTGCTTTCTGATACTACCGAAATCTCAGTAAGGTTGTTTTCATTGGTAGTAGTTTGGGTTTCGTTAGGCCAGGCACTTAATTGACCCGAAAACTGGTCACCATTTCCTTCACTTCCAAAGGAGTTAGCTTTTATTGTCATACGATTTACTGTCAGGTTTTCCTTTGTATCGTTGCTGACGTGCAGCATTACTCCAGGTCGAATCGGCCAGCGCGGTGGTGATTTAGGTACGCTGCTAGTAAGGCGAGTGGACAGTGTTATGGGAGCTGGATTTTTTTTTTGAGACAATTTATGCTTTTCTTGCATTTGTTGATTGTGCGGCAGAAGTTCTGCCATCGAAGCTGCATCTTGAATATCTTGAATAGGTTGGGCCCCACCCATTTGAGGCTTTACCGGTTGATAAGATAGAACACTGATGGTGAGGGATGCGAGTAGCGGACAATAAAGCAATAATGTAGGTGTATATGAAAATAAAAGAAAAGCATTGTGGAATACATGATACGTGAAATAAAGATATTGTATGTACATTCTTAGTTACTTATCACATATTTTAATATTATCAAAAATGTATTATATTGTGAGTAAATAAAAAACTATAGACAGCATATATATTATTTATATATATTATTTACTATTTTATTTAAATAATTACCAAAGACCGTAACATTTTTAACTACAATTTTATACAGTTCAAAATACGTCATTGCTCTTTTTTTTATGATTTATTAATAAATTTACCTATTTTACAGTTTTTTTGTTTGTTTTAGTTTTTAGTAAAGGAATGGGAATTCATTTAAGGAAATTCCTTTGCTCAGAAATGTCAAACCAAAACACATATTAACGATGTGAGATAAAAGGAACGATGAAACCTTCAAGTTCAAAAGTTTCTGATATAAAATTTTGTGACTATTAATAGTAACATTAAAAAAAATGAGTTACAAATATTTCCAATCTCTACTTATAAATGTGTAAGGCATTTTTTCAGTAGTGCTCGCATACCCTTGGACCTATCGACATGATTTTTTATACCGGGTACCCATAGGGTACAAGGGTATTATAAGTTAGTGCCAACCGAGAATATATGTAATACGCAGAAGGAGGCATCTCCGACACCATCTCCGACAAGTATATATATAGTATTCTTGATCAGCATCACCAGCCGAGTCGATTTTACTATGTCCGTCTGTCCGTCTGTCTTTCTGTCTGTCTGTCTGTTCGTCCTAGGATTGGAGATAGGACTAGGACATGATGAAATTACATATGGTGGTCTCGTCGGCAACTGACATCCACTTATTGTATGATTGCAATTAGTGCGAGTGAAAGGAATATACTAAACTGAGTGTCGTATTGAGTGCGAGTGAGGCGGCAATGTGATTGTTGATTAACCCTTAGCATGTCCGTAGGCTTTGAATATGCCACTTATAATAAAGAGACGAGATTTTTTTTAAGTTTGATTTTTAATAATTTAGAGTTACCAATTAAACGCTGCTTTTGGTTCCTAATACAAATTTTTTTGTTTAAGTACTTAACTCTAAAATATATTCTTATTCTAAAGTAAAAAGAAATAACAAGTTTATCCAGCTTTACATTTTGTGCTGCGATTACTAATTTTTCTTTTAAATGGTTTGTTACTTAAAATTTTCTTTTGTATAATGAGAAAAAATTATTTCTAGCTCTTCGAGCTTATTTTTGAATTGATCAGACGGTTTAATAAGGCCCCCGTGAGACACCTCATTTACATAGGTAAATGTCGAAGATTGTTTCAAGCAGTCACTCAGCCTTAGCTTTTTAATGACATAGCCGGCGGGTCGAGGGTTCAATCGCAGGGGCAGGCGAAATTTTCTTACTTCTTTTTCATTAATATTTTTATGTGATTATTAATATTTTTTGAACCAAAAAAAGAAAAAAAATTTTAAAAAATGCGCACATGTGCTAAAGAGTGCACAGCTGCATCGATTAGTAAAGGATAACTATATATTTATATATAAACGTGTTCATGTTTGAAAATTCTGCCAAGGGCCAACAAAATTAGACGTGCAGTTTGCATTTGACATATATTGACAAAAATGATATTTAACAATTTTACATATACAAAAAAAAAAAGCAGTGTTCGATATGAACATTTGCCAAGGGCCAGCAACTATATATGAAATGAATGTAAAACGAGAAAGAAAGCTAACTTCGGTAAACCGAAGTTTGTATACCCTGGCAGTCAGCCGAAGTTTGTATACCCTTGCTTGCAGTCAGCAATTGGATCATTGAAAATCGATCCATTTTTGTAATGTAAAAAAAAATGTCAAATTATGTAAATTTTGTAAATTTTACATTTTACATGTAGAATTTTACATTTTCATATAAATCGACCGATCCCTTCTATGGAGCCAACCGTTGACCTTCGGCACGCGATTAAAAATATTATTCGTTGGCTGCGATCGAGCGAGTGTTGGTGCGTCGTTAAGTTTTTGCATATTAACGGCTAGTACTAAGATCGACGAAAATCGCTCACGAATTCCGTGAGCGAAATTGCGATATATTTCGTTTAGGAACCAGTGTGACCGAAGAAAACAAAGAAAATGGTCAAAATCGGTCAAGATTGGTCACACTGACTTGTATTTCCAGCTGTGTTTTGTAAACAAATTTTATAAATAAACTTTAAAATAAGAAATTAATTTAACGGACTTGATTGGGCGTATTATTAATGTAATGTTCCGTAATGGAGTTGAAGGCAAATAATAGTGGCGCTACCGCCATCGCCGACAATAAAAAAAATATGCAATAAAATTGTCAATAAAAACACAGAAAAAAGTTAATTTATGTACTAAATTGCATATAATATGGCTTGCCCTTACGACTTTTATCAATTCCACATTATTCTCACGGCTGTCGAACCGTTACAACCGAGCAGCGATTGCCTCCTCCCCCTTCCCCTGCATGCTGCTTACGAAATATATTCAATTGATATAATTCGCTTACGGAATCACAGCTGTTTATTAGTGTCTTTTGCCAACCGTTTTACCCGGTTCGCTCACGGAATTCCGTTCATCTTAGTACCCGACCAAACGAAATACCACAAAATTCTTCTTCTTGCTCTTTTCGTTCTTTTTTTTTATATGAAGTTTTCCGTTTATGGATTTTTTTCGTTCATCTTAGTACTAGGATTTAGTACCCGACCAAACGAAATACCGCAAAATTCTTCTTGCTCTTTTCGTTCTTTTTTTTTTTATATGAAGTTTTCCATTTATGAATTTTTTTCGTTCATCTTAGTACTAGGCTTTAGCCTATAAATCAGAGTTGGGCACGAAATATAACGGAATAAGCAGCTGAGCAGGTAGACCAAAATACAAAACAAGTGGTTAAGCTACAGTCGAATGTGACTGACTGTGAGATACCCGGTACGCAAAGCATTGTGGGTGAAATTAAATAGAGCATAAAGATTGGAACAAAAAATGTTGACAAATGAATACAAATGTTGCTAGGAACATGTTGAGGAACACTCACAAGAGACAAATGATGTTAGGAACATTTTGAGCAACACGCAACAAAGACAAATGTTGCTACCCTGGAGTATCTGTCATCAACGTTTCATCAAAAAAACTTCGTTGTTGTTGATGAATCATCGATGAAATTCCATACAAACTGTTGATGAAATTAACATGGGCATGTCCTAGGCTATCATCAGGGACAAATTAATCAATGAGTCTTCATCCTTTTATAAACATTTCATCGATGATCCATCAACAATTTCTTCAACTTTTCATCAACTTTTCATCAACATTTCTTCAACGTTTCATCAATAATTCAACATTTTATCGATGATTCATCAACATCATTTTTGAAGAGAGATCTGTTTGCCAACACGGACACACGGACGGACAAACGGACAGACGGACATGACTAAATCGACTCGGCTGGTGACGCTGATCAAGAATATATATGTATACTTTATAGGGTCGGAGATTTCTCCTTCTACCTGTTACATAGATTCTGGGTTGGCACTAACTTATTGTACCCTATGGGTACCGGGTATAACAACAACAACTGTCAAAGTCGCGACGCGTCGCAGTCATACGCTACCCAAAATGCGTCGGCCGCACACGTACAATTTATTCTTGCTATTTCTATGATCGTCAATAACGGAAAAAGCACTGGATTCAGCAAAGAGCAGGGGCTTGCCCTTCCCTGTTATAAATAGTTCGAGAAGCGTAATTTTCATTGCGATTAGTTTTAATTAAGGATTGTTTTATTTCGAAAGTGTTTGGGAAGTGGAAGTTTGGGTACCGGGTATCTCACAGTCGGGCACACTCGGCTGTAACTGTTTTATTTGTTTTTGGAACTAAAATTCTTGTCGCGCTTCACGCGCCGGGGCTGGGACAATAATTTCGTCCGCAACGGAAGAGCGTTAAGCCTCCTCCACTACCGTTTTTTGTTGTTTGGTCCGCTGCTTATACATATTTGTACATACATACATAGCAACAGACAGGAGCAAGCGAGACGCGCGAGGGAGATAGGGAGGAATATAATTATTGTCGCTGCTTTTATTTGTTAAATATGTACATATGTCTTGCCTTACTCTTGCCGTTGTGCTCTTCATCTGTCTGTTCTTTGAATTGAAAAAGTATGCAGTACCAGTTGTCATCAATAGGCCGTTTTTATCAACGTGCCGACTTCGGCTTTGGCCGAACCGACAACCGTCAAAACCGACCCTCTCGCTCTCTCAATTTCTTTCTTCAAAAATGATGTTGATGACAGTTCGATGATATTTTGATGAAAAGTTAATGAGCTATTGATAAAACTGTTGATGAATCATCAATGAAATGTAGATGAAAAGTTGATAAAAAATTGATGAATCATCGATGAATTTGTCACTGATGACGCCTAGCCTGATGTCCTATCCAATGTTAATTTCATCAGTAATTTGTATGGAATTTCATCGATGATTCATCAACAACACTGAAGTTTTTTTTTATGTTTTGTTGATGAATCGACGATGACTGGTACTGCAGGGGAATTACATAAACACAAACACATGCATATACAGCCATACAAAGCACACGAGAGGCACTTAGAAACTCGGCGTAGTTTCGTTTCTTTTGCAAATTCGTTTTTGATTTATTTTTTTACAAATGGTCCATAATTCAGTTCTGTTGTAATCACTTTGGCAATTACGAATGTAGATAATAGTTTATCTAAGGCCTATAAAAGCTTATAAAGCTTTTTATTTATTAAGTGTGAAATTTTTTACTTAAAAGTTACAGCGTCGAGAAAATACTGCAACAGAGTGTCCGACTACCCTCATCGTTTTGTATTATTCTTCTGAATGGCTAAACTTATTTTTTATTGTTCATTTATGGTTTAGTTTTCTTTTCTGAGCTCGTAAGGTTGTCTCAAGTTTCAGTTATAGTTCTCCAAATGGCGGCGGTCGGCGGCCGAAAGCAGTTTGCAGTTGCAAGCAAGCAGTTGCAAAGCAGTATATTATATTATCCTATGCTTTTATATTTTACCGCTGCTGGATACAAAAAGCCTCATTCAGCCTAATGCCATTGTTCGGAGCCCCCCTTTAACCAGCCATTGTAAATAGAGAAAGCAGTTAAGATAATTAATCAGTCAGACCGGGACAAACAAATGGTAAGGCAATAGCTTATTAACGAACTCAACCAAACGTACCACGGAAGGATCGAAACGGCGCAGCAGAAAAGTGAACTAATGGACACACACCTGCACAAAATGCATTTGAATTGAATTTAATATGACTTTTCGGAGATATGTGTTAACAAGAAAGAAAGCTAACTTCGGTAAGCCGAAGTTTGTATACCCTTGCGGTCTGCAATTGGATCTTTGAGAATCGATCCATTTTGGTTGAAACAAGTGGGAAAGCTACAGTCGAGTGTGACCAACAGTGAGATACCCGGTACCCAAAGCATTGTGGGTGAAATTAAATAGCACATAAACATTGAAAAAGGAAAATGTTGACGAAAAAAGAAGACAAATGTTGCTGGAAACTTGTTGAGCAACACCCAAAAAAGACAAATGTTGCTAGGGACATATTAAGCAGCACGCGCTGGCACTCTGTTCTCTTTCAAAAGCAAAGTGCTCAGACACCCGAAATTGTTCGTAAGCAGTGCAATAGAGCGAGAGTGTGACTATTGACAGAACTTTATTGTTTAATAACTTCCATGTTTATCATCCGATTTTACTAAAATTTTCAAAACAGGTCCGCGAGTGCCTACTTATTTATTTTATATATTAACTTTAGGCCGAAAATGACGAGTAACTCTAGCTCTTATACTCTCTGAAATCTGTTGTTTCAGACGGACGGACAGACGGACAGACGGACAGACGGACATAGGTAGGCTGGTGACGCTGATCAAGAATATATATACTTTATGGGGTCGGAGATGCCTCCTTCTGCCTGCCATTCTCGGTTGGCACTAACTTATAATACCCTTGTACCCTATGGGTACCGGGTGGATGTACTGCATCCACGATTTGGAAAAAAAGGCGTGGGGAATGGGTAGCGTATACCTAAGCCTCAAAAAGCGCCACCGCGGGGACAATGATGCGCACACCCTGCTGTCAGGCGAGGTGGAGAAGGACCTAGGTCTGGACACCATTGTGGACGACGCCCAGGACTTATCGCTGGAAGTCTTCGATGAGGAGGAGGACGGTGAACTGACAGTTATTGTCAACACGTCCGGAGGTGAGCTAAGTACCAATGAAGCTGCGGGTGCTGCAGCTCAACCTCCATAAGAGCAAAACAGCATCGGCTGAGCTTCTAATTGCCATGGAGCCGTGGATTGCCTCGGCCAATTCTGTGGCCGGACTAAAGTCCCCAAACTACAACGTATTCTACACACCCCCGGTAAGCAGGAATAGAACCGCCGTACTCGTGCGGAAGGGCATCCACGCTAACTTTACAGCTCTGACGACCTGACTGTGGTGATGCTAGAGAGCAAGGAGAAATGCCATCTGGTAGCTTCCTGCTACATGGCACACGACAGGCCAGCTCCACCGAAGAATCTCAGGAGCCTAGTAGAATCCGGCCTTAAAGACCAGCAACTGCTCGTAGGTGTAGACGCCAACGCACATCGCAGCGTGAGGGGGAGCTCGGACATCAACGACAGAGTGAGTCACTTTTAGAATTTATACTTTTAACCAACTTATCTGTAGCAAATGTGGGAAGGAGCATACATACATAGGCTTCATCAAACGTACTAGATATAACACTCTTCACAGGACAAAGTACTATGCTATCGGACACTCTTCACAGGACAAAGTACTATGCTATCGGGATGAAGAGTCCTCGAAAGACCATCCTTCTCAGATCACAAGTACATCCCCAGCCAACCAGTGAAGTCCGCAGGGTGCTCCTTTAGGACTCCCTGTGCGGAGCTCAAACCCTCCTAGGGAGGCTCCGAAAGGTGTCCTAGAGGAGCATGTTTGCGGGAGAAAATGGCCTTTTCAATTTATATGAAAACAGTGGACCTTTAGGAGTCCTAGAAGGAGTGATTTCGGAGTCCCAAAATGCTCCTCTAGATAAACCGCAAGGACTCCGTGTGGACTCCTCTATTAGCTTATACATTTTTAAAAAAGCAGTCCTTAAATCTTCAAAGATAACCTAACCGACACTCCTATGTAAGTTAATATGATACTGTTAAATGGATGTAAATGTTATAAATGTTTTATAAAGCAACTTCCATTTCTAAAACTCAATTGTTCCGACTGGGACTCGAACACGCGACCTTTAGATTTAAAGTCGAGCACACTAAGCATGTCGCCAGGTAGGTAAATAAGAGAATGCTGATGAAACAAATGCATAATATACCAAATTATGCTCCCTAAACGCTCCTACGAGGAGCTTTTTTGGAGTCCCTTTTCACTCCAACTTCGGAAAGCTCCTTTAATGTGAATTTTCGGAGTCCACTTTCGCTCCTACTTCAGAGCGCTTCGAAAATGCACCTATAAGGTGCTATTTTGGGAGTCCCTTTTCGATCCTACTTCGGAGCGCTCCGAAAATGGTTGGCTGGGTCCAATTCGAATACGAATTCAATCATTCGCCAAAGCTGACAGTCTACAGAAAATTCAACATTTACACATGTAAACAATGACCATTCATCATGATTAATTGACCAGATCTACACCATTGTAAAAGTCGCTACTAGAAAGTAACGCTAAACAATATTTCCGATAACCGATAACAATAAAAAACGAGAAAGAAAGCTGACTTCAGTAAACCGAAGTTTGTATACCCTTGCAGTCTGAAATTGGATCATTGAAAATCGATCCAATTTGGTAATGTAAAAAAAACATGTCAAATAATGTAAATTTTGTAAATTTTACATTTTACATGTAGAATTTTACATTTTCATATAAATCGACCGATCCCTTCTATGGCAGCTATATGATATAGTTGTCCGATCTTAATGAAATTAAAACCGTAATTCTAGAACTATAAAAAACGATTATATCTCGAAGTTTATAGAAATTCGTTGAAAAACAGAGAAGTTTAATTTTTTTTTACATTAATTTCGCCATCATTCCTATGGCAGCTATAGGATATAGTGGTCCGATTTCGGGCCTTCCGACATATATACTGCTAAAGAAATAAGACTATGCTGAAAATTTCTATCCGATAGCTCAAAACTGAGAGACTAGTTCGCGTAGAAACCGACAGACAGACGGACAGACAGACGGACATGGCTAGATCGACTCGGCTGGTGATGCTGATCAAGAATATATATACTTTATGGGGTCGGAGATGCCTCCTTCACTGCGTTGCAAATATCATGGCAAAATTATAATACCCTCTGCAAGGGTATAACTATCTTTTCCGGACCGGTAGTTGTCAGGCAGTTTGACAGGGAGGGTATTGCCGGTGCCCTAATAATTGTAATTCCTTTCTTAAACCACATTCGAAAATATGAATTAATATAAAAACCTTTTTTTATCAGTGCCGAGCAAAAGTGAGTGCATGTTCACTACTTTGCCTATCGTCATCGATAAAAATCAAACTATGTATATAAACAAACTGAAAAATGTTATAGCCTTTTTACACAGCCGCACTATGGGGCGAAAATGGCAAAACAGCGACTTAAATCAGCGGAGCCGTGAAGCAAAAAAACTTGTATGAGGTATTGTTAGAAGTAATAAAGTTAGTAAAAAAACATCATAAGATGAAATTATTTAGTGAAAATTTTTTTTTTTTACACTAAACAATATTTTGTTTTTTTGTTTTTTTGCCATAACTAAATTTTTTATTCTTAGATCATGTTCTAACTTTAACATTATTTTTTTTTTTATTTAATTTCATTAAAAAAAAAAAACTTCAAAATCGGTCGACTATATCTTATAGCTACCATAGGAATGATCTAAAAATACAAGAAAAAAAAATTATAACTTCGTTTTTTTTCAACATATTTACATCAACTCCGAGACATAGCCATTTTTTACTATTATAGAATTACGGTTTTAATTTTAATAGGATCGGACAACTATATAATATAGCTGTCATAGGAATAATAGGGCCAAACTTCCATATTTCTAACTTTTTTCAATAAAATTGTCTAGAATCTCAAATAGTTTTTAAAATTAAAATAATGTTTTAAGTTCTAGTTAAATTCTATTTCATTTAGACAATAATATAACCATATTATACACTCAACATTTTTATATACATTCATTCATCATAATTATCTTCACTATCACTTTCCGAATAATCAAACATATTTTCATACTCGTGCTGTTCTTTAGGAGTACTTTTTAACAGATCAAGATCCGCCTTCGGCATTCTAAGTATTTGTTTTGAGGACTCTTAAAAAAGTTTAAAATGAAAGGATCTGAGCTAATCAGCAATCTATTTAAACCATCCATATTTGAGTTCTTCCGACTGCACTTTCCTCAAAAATGTTTGAAGTCCTTGTTTCGTGCTTTCTGGACTATTGTTCAGTTGGTGGAAGTGCGACTTAAATTATTTCTGGGTCAAGAATAA